>JARYZH020000917.1:0-52929 GCA_030021035.2 Notholithocarpus densiflorus
GTGCGGCGGGGCCGGGTGCGGGGGAGGCGGGGCCGGCGGGGGCGGGGCCTCGGACATGGGTACACTCGGTATAAACCAATAACCCCTCAAAAACCAATATTAGTACTATCTGTGACAACGTTTTTATTTCTTAAATCTTGAATCAAAGAAGTTTAATACAATTAAATGGACCCTTAAGCTTTGCGTTTTGTTCTATTCTTAATCTAAAAAAGAAAACAAAAATTACAATTAATTTTATAATTTAGTTTTTGTTGTTATACCTTTATTTCTCAACATTGTAATCAGCTCAAATAGTTGAATCATAGTTGACACGCATATAATCATCCTCTTGAAGCTTATTACTTCTTGTATTTTGAGGTTAGGGTGGCATAGATGAAGTAAACAAAGAGTAGTAATCAACCATCATATTACCCAGCTGGGATTCATTCTCAAGTCTTATAACCCCCGCTATAAAATTCCTCTTGTTTCTCTGGGTGCCACGGCAGTGAAAAATATTTGGTGCCCAGCCATAGATTCGGCTGCTGCTTTCTCTTTTTAATTTTTATCAGAGCTTGCTTAACATTCCCAAAGGACCTTTTACTCCAATATTGCAGTTGAGATTGACAAAGATTTGGCTTTTTTTTGGGAACCCTCGTCCATTGGAGGACCAGTGATTCTTGCATCCCATATTGAGTGAACCACACCCTCACAACCTTCATCTTTAAGTCACATTGCTTTGCAACGGAAGGGCCATTCTGGTCTGTAGAATCATGCCTGTTCATCGTCAGAGCAAAGCCATATAGGCTTGTGATCAGACGAGGAACCTCGATAGAGTAGTCATATACTTGCATATCTATCACAGTCTTCACGAGTGAAAGGGTCTCGTCTACAATATGGAATTTTACTTTTAGTGTCACACGTGTTTGTACTTTTATCTGTAATTTTCTTTTTAATTGAGTTGATGCATTTGTAACTTGTAATTTGCCTTCTGGGATTGATTCTTCATGAGCAAGTAAGTGAGCCTGGTAAGCAGTTAAAGTAGCCTGATGAGCAGCAGGTGCAAAAACTTGCGGAGATGGGCTTTGTTGAAGCTGCTGTAAGAAGTGCTCGGAAAGCTGTTAATGGCAATGAAATCTTGTCAAATAGAATGCTGTGCTCTGCAGAGTGTGCACCAGCTGGAAATTATACAAATACAAAGGTTTTAGTTTGAATCTCTAAATTCCTCACCTAGCCTAGGCCTGTCTTTCCTTGCATGCAATGTTTCTGCAAGCATATTTATCTTCTGATGTAACTCTATCCATGTGATACTCAGCTTTATTGTCGAGCAAATTTTGCCATGAGGTGGAGTCCGCCATAATTATCAGTGCCATTGATGTTTTCAAAATTAAAGAAGAAAGTTTTCTGTTGAATACCTTGTTTTAATCAACTAATGATTTGATAAGAAGCTAGATAACTGCTAAACTGTGGGAGTTTGCCCTTAGGAGGAAAAGTTGTCTTATTCGTCCTTGAATTGCTTGTTATATATTTTGAAAATCTAACCATTGAATTGCATGCTATTTATGTTCTTAAAACACATGTCAAATTTCATGTCAATCAGATGCTATTTACTATTCAATCCATAAACTTATTTTTATATATAATTTTAGATTACAAAACTAGAAATGTAAAATTTTTGCAAATATAGAGGATATAAGAAGAAAATGTAATCCAATGATACATTTGTCAAAATTCACATCCAATAAAAAAATATTAAGTGGAGTTATAGCTTTAGTCTACAACTAAATTTATTGCCAAACTTTATCTAAAGTGTAATTATGTTAGGCATGAAAAAATTTAGGGTGGTCACATTTTTTTTACGGATAAAAAAAAATCATAATTTTTTTTTAAATTTATATATAATAATAATAATAATTTTTTCCAGGCCAGGGTGGCCCTGTGACCACCCTAGACCCAACGTGGAGCCGCCCTGCTATATCCTATAGGAAGTAAGAGTAAGTATTATCAAGCTTTAGAACTAGAGCTTTTGTAAAATAGAATTATAACTAAAATATATTTGGTGTTTTGAGTGTTTGGGGAATGGTAGTTAATAGTGCAACAAAGTTTTGGATATAGTGGTTCCAGTTTACTAAACTTGTAAAGTATATTGTCGTTAAATAAGAAATCTAGGGTTTAAACTCCGCCTACACCAAAACCAACTAATATCTTGACTTAATAATAAAGAGCAATTATCATAGGTCAAATACTATAGATTGAAATTCTATCAAATTTATCCACACCCAAAAAATTGTTATACAAATCATTAACAGTAAGTTATAAAGCTTCGTACTAATTCCTCTAAATATCAGCTTTTGTTTTAAAACTGTTTTCAGTTTTTAAAGACCCCTTAAAGCTCTTTAGTAAAATTGCCCCACATTTGGTAATTTCAATTATATATAAAAAAAAAAATTAAAAAAAAAAAAAAAACATAATATATAAGGATGCAGGTGTGTCGGTCCCACATATGACTGGGCTTAACCTAATATAAAAAGGATGATGTATGTAACCAATGCATTGCAACCTTGATTGATAAAGATGGACTCAATTACTAAGTACTATACAATTAACCTAATAAATTGACTTGTATTTTATGATTTGAATTCAAAATGAATATAATTAATCCTCTCATGAGCATCACGCTAAGCCCTTGCCCATCAACGGCAACCATTCGGTTTTTTTTTTTTTTTTTTTTTTTTTTTTTTTTGCATATGTTTATTTATTTATTCAGATTTTTTGCTTTTACCTAGAACTAAAAGATAACTTGCACACTTGATTAAAAGAACTTAACTTGGTCCAATGTTGCGGAACCTCAATAGTTTAATAGTCTTTGGTGAGTCCATCATGTTGCATTTTTCATTGAATTTCACCAACCGAAAAATGTCAATGAAAAAAGTGGTTCACTAACAAACAAACAAAAAAGTTGGCTCAACCTAAGGGTTGCACTAGGATCGCTTGCATTCGGGTATTAATAATTTAATATATATACTCTACAAGTTGAACACGAATTGGTCTGAATTTGATGGATTGCTTTTCAATAATAAGTAAGGCTACATTTACAACATTTTTACAATAATTTCATAACAAATTCAAAATGGTAAGTTGTTATTGGTGCGTAAGAAAGTGATGTTAATGGTGCGTCCTGATTATAACTAGTAACAACTTGTTACATAAGATTTGTTTTAAAAATATTGTGAATGTAGCATTATTCTTAATTATATATAACAAATTTTGTTTTCTAATTTAAAATAATAAGTTGTCATTAATTATTATTTCGTATTTTTTGTATAAATATCACATACAAAGATAAGTTGAAATGGGAGAGTTGAACATTTGTTCTCTTTATAGAGGAAACTAGGCAATATCATTAAGTTACAAGACTATTTTTTCTTTAAAAAAAAAAACAAGTTAAAAGACTCTTGGTTATTCCTTATTTAGTTAAATATTAGTATCAACTTTAGTACTGACTAAAAAGTATAGATACTTCATTTCTTCTATTCTTTAGCTTTGGGTTGAGGTCTTATATGTATAGGATAAATTGCTACCCTTAGTTGTGCTTATATATGATAACATTTGAATTTATGTCGTTTGTTCTCTTGAAATTCCATATATGCTCACATTGGATGAGTTTATTTTATTTAAAAAATAAGCTGTAAAAACTCAAAAGTATAAATATACTTAAAATGAATCTTTAATTAGAAAAATCAATTCTTCCTTCAAAAATGGAAAAATTAAATCTTTACAATATGGTACATAAACTGACAGTAAAAATAAAGGTGAAACTACATTATTAGTCCCTAAAGTTTACTCTATGTGCACAATTGGTCCCTTAAGTTTCAATTGAGTGCAATTGGTCCCTCAAGTTTTCAAAATAAGCAATATAAGTCTTTTGGTTAACTTCTATTAGTTATGTTACTTACGTAACTAACGGAATAATGACTAGGCATTTTTTTAAAATGATGTGGCATTTCCTTTTATTAAAAAATTACAAAATTAAATTAACTCATAAGAAAGAAACTCAACCCATTCTAATTCAAATCTTTATCCTCACTCGGTATAAAAAAAAATCTCCATTTGCAATTTGTTCAAGGCCTTCCTACACTTCACCCATGGTGGGTTGACGTTGGGTTCGAATTTGCACACAAAAAGTGGCAATGTCAACATAATAAAACAACTCAATTCACACGATTCTTAACATCTTGAGCCACATTAGATAATTACAAAAAATTAAGAAAAAGATTATTCATCAAATAAAGCTTAAAACAACAAAAATTTTAAAACTTATTTCCCAGCAGCCAAATACCCAAAACCCAAATTCTTAATTCTTTATTTCCCCTCACTTTCCCAGCAACCAAACAGGAAAAAAAAAAATACAAATTCTCCAAGATTTCAAGAACCCCACAAATCTACTACCCAACCCCAAGCTTCCAGTGACTAGAGCTGCAGCAACGTAACATCGGCAATATCCCCGATGCATATTATCTTGGGATGTTTGCAAATTCAAACCTACAGCTCCACACCAAAATTAAATTAAAAAATAAAAGTAAAAATAAAACATGATCTACTGCTTCCCTTGTAAAACGGGGCATAGTGAATGGCTCCCCACATGCTTGCGTGAATGCCTTAGTGGAGTTGGTGAAGCACTCTTGTACTGTGCAAATGGAGATTTTTTTTTACCGGGTTAGGATAAAGATTTTAATTGGAATGGTCTAGTTTCTTTCTTATATGTAAATTTAATTTTGTAATTTTTTAATAAAAAGAAATGCCACATCATTTAAAAATAATGCCTAGTCATTATTTCGTTAGTCACGTAAGCAACATTACCAACGAAAGTTAACCAAATGACTTATATTGCTCATTTTGAAAACTTAAGAGATCGATTGCACTCACCTAAAACTTGAGGGACTAATTGTACACATAAGGTAAATTTCAGGAACTAATAATGTAGTTTTGCCAAAAATAAACTGTCATTTTAAACTAAAACAATCATACCTTTATCATCCACGTTAGTGCCATTTTCACCTACAAAGTCATTTTTCCTTGATTGATTCTCAACACCACCTAACTGGTTTCTCCTAAAAAAGTAGGCGAAACTACACTATTAGTCCCTAAAGTTTACCCTATAAGCGCAATTGGTCCCCCAAGTTTTAAGTGAGCACTATTGGTCCCTCATGTTTAAAAAATGAGCATTATTAGTCCTTTTATTAACTATGGTTAGTATTAATATTTATGTAACTAACAAAATAGTGACATGACATTTATTTAGCTGATGTGGCATTTTTTAAATTAGAATATTATAAAATTGAATTTACACATCATAAACCCATAAAATTGAATTTACACGTCAAAACCCATAAGATTTTTTATGGTGGGCATGAGGTATTGAGTCGTGTTATGTGGGTCGACAAAGACTTCGTAGCCCACTGCAATGGCTTCGATTTGGGTTGAAGGGTAATAGATTGCGATGTTTTTCTGAACCCATGTGGAGGGGAAGGACTTGCTTTTTGGGTTGAAAACTGTGACTTTGATTCCAGATCCAGATTAGGTTTTGAGAATTGCCAGGTCGATATCGAATACCTTGACCAGGTTTAGACCCTGAGATTTGAAGAGGAACACCACCTTTGTTGCTGAAGGAAGTAGAAATTTAAAAGAAAAAACAAAAATAAATGAAGTTGTTTTGAGTTTTGAAGCAAATGCGTGAAAATGCTGAAGAAAGTAAAAAGCTTGTTTTTATTTTTTATTTTTTATTATTATTTAAAAATACCCAAAACAAACAAGCAAAAACCCATCATTGTATTTTAAGTTGAAGACTTTTCGTAGAAGAAAAACAGTTACCTGCTAGTGAGAAGAGGGAAAGAAACAAGAGAAAACAAGAGAAAGCTAGGCGAGCTATGCTCTGGTTTTCAGAGAATTAGTTTATTCAATTGTTATGGGGATTATGACGTGTAAATTCAATTTTATAATATTTTTATTAAAAGAATGCCACTTCAGTTAAATAGATGTCATGTCACTGTTTTGTTAGTCATATAGACATTAATACTAACTATAGTTAATAAAAGGACTAAAAGCACTCATTTTTTATACTTGAAGGACCAATAGCACTCACTTGAAACTTAAGGGACCAATTGCGCTCATAGTATAAACTTCAGAGACTAATAATGTAGTTTTGCCAAAAAAGTAAAAGTAGTACATGTAGAATTGTTCTTAACCACATATTGATGTTTTAGGTGAAGGTGAAGGGCAAGTAATGGCCTTAAAAGAAAGAGCAATGTTTCTCTATTCTTTTTGTTTTTGTTTTTGTTTTTGTTTTTGTTTTTGTTTTTTGTTTGTTTTTTGTTTTTTTTTTTTTTTTTTTGAAAAGAATGTTTATTTATGCTATATATAAGAAGATTACATTCTTTGAATTGGACTCTTATGTGGTTCAAAAATACCCTCATTAATGAATGTTAACTTCTCTTAGAAATAGGATTATAAATGTCAAATAACAAATTTCATTTTGAATTTAAAAAGAGAACACCTAAAATTTAGGATTTTTTTTCTCTTCGCATTTATCTTTTTATTCCCTACAATTTAGCATTTTTTATTCATTTTTCATTCAAATAAAAGTAAAACACCCCCAATTTAAAAAACAAAAAACTAATAGAACTCCTAAAATTTAGCCTTCTTTCCCATCATGTTCATTTTATTTTTCCAATCCAAACTTTTCTCAATATTACAACACCACTTTCAAACATACGTTCAAAAAAGAAATTATAGTTACTGATTATCTCTAAAGTTTATCCTTTTTATTTGTTTAAATATATATATTTATATATATATATATATTTTTTTTTTTTAAATTATAATAGATGCAAATTATTAACCTTTACCCAAAAAAATAAAAGAGCCTCTGAGTACATGCAACTAGGGGTGTGTGCGGTTCGGTCGGTGTGGTTTTTTTTCAAATTTATCACCGAACCGATAGGGATCGGTATTCTCATAATTGGAACTGATGCACATCGGTTAGAGTCGGTTTTTCAACCTATAGCAATACAATTTTTTGCGGTCAGTTCAATTGGTTTATTCGGTTTGAATCATTAAAATAACATATATTTTTTTTATAAAAAAATTGGGCTATTAGGCCCAATATCAATACACAACATGTTCAAGATTCCAAGCAAAATGTACAAAATTTTCTCACAAACGACTAACCTGTTCATACATCAACCAAAATATCCACTTGATATGTTTTTTAAGAGAGAGAAAGAAAAAAAAAAAAAAAAAAAAAAAAAAAAACTTTTCAACAGCACCTTGTGAAACATATCTATTGTAACATTGTTTTCTTCTTCAACAACCAAAAACACTAACACATTCAAAAAGCTAAAGCAAACTTTATGCTTTGGTGGAGCTGCTGACTCACAAAGCATTTCTACAACTACGATTACCTAGAAATAAAAAAAAATAATTATTATAAATTCATAATCACTTACTGATATGGGTCAAGAATAAGAAGATGGGCTAGAGTTGAGAACTGTCTAACTTACCTGGTGTGGTGTTTGCCGTCTGGTGTGGAGAGTGATTGAGTGGCAAGACTTGAGAGAGAGGCGAGAGAGTTTTAAGGTGAGAATAGAGGAAAAGAAGAGAGATGCTACGTCCACAATATTTTTATAACATTTTCACAACAAATCATAGATGGTTAATTGTTATTGGTTCAAATTTGAACCTAACACTAAGATTACTTTTTTGCCCCAACAATAACAACCCGTAACAACCTGCCACTTAGGATTTGTTGTAAAAATGTTGTGGACATATCATTTCTCGGAAAAGAAAGAATATATAGGAGCCTTGACCTAGCACAAAACGACAGCATCTGGTGCATTTTTTTTGTTTTTTTTGTTTTTTTTCAAAACCAAGAGAAACAACGTCATTTCCCACATTTTAAAAAAAAAAATTATCTGTTGCTACAGCCATATATCAATCAGTTCGGAAATATCGGTTTCAGGGTTTCAATTTCCGTTGGCTCCACCACACCAAAGTTGGATTGCCTTTCGCCCTCTACTCATCGTCCTCAGGTCAGTTGGTCGGTCTTACCAATGGTGCGGCTATGTCGGCACCAATCGGTCTTGTCGGCTCTAACTAGTTTGCACAACCCTACGTGCAACGCCCATGCTGAGAGGCTAGTTACACATAAGTTGTTGTACACATGCCCCAAAAAGTAATTGAAATTGTGACTCACGATTTCAATTACTTTTTGGAAGGTGTGTAAAACTGCATAAAACAACTTGTTTGCAACAAGTTTAACCCTAAAAGAAATTAACGTGGACAGGAACATGTAAAGAAGAAAAGAGATCTGCAACTTGGAACAATAAACAGAAACGCATTTTGTCACATGTATACATGTATGTTTCCCTTTGCTAAGTGTGATACTCAAAGTTCGAACGCAGCCAGCCTGAAAATCCATGCTAAGCAACACCATTTTCTTCTTTTAAATTTTCAATTTTGGAAGGCTTATATTATACTAACAAAGAGAGAAATGGGAATGCGAGGAACTTCAAAGGGAACAGGAGATTGGAAAGAGGAGAAAAAAGAAGAAGAAAAGTTGAAAACATTAAAATAACAAAGATAGAGAAATGGGTTTTTTATTTTTCTTTATAATTGTTTATGACTTTATGTTAAAGTTATGTCTGATCGCAAGCTTCACTAGTGCTTATTTTTTATTTTACAGAGACCCCCTTCTGTTGTTGTTGTTGTTGTTTTTTTTTTTTTTTTTTTTTTTTTTTTTTTTTTTTTTTTTTTTTTTCCTTCTTTTTTTTTTAATTTTTGAATGAAAATTGAGCAACTTTGATGTCATGGACATCATTTGGTTAAGTAGCAATTTTATGGTTTTGGTTTTTTTAATGTTGTAATCTTGTTAGTTGGGGAAAATTTTAAGAAAACATAGGGAAATGGTTGCTGGGTCTTATCCTTGTTGTTCTGGTTTCAGAGAAATGAATAACTGAAAAAGATCCTTCTAGTGGGGAGTATTAGTTTGGAAAAAGAAAAAAGATTTCTATTTTTATTTTTCTTTCTTACAGTTTCTAACCAATCAAAAGGACCTAAAGGAGATTCTGGCAGGAGTTGGTTGGAAATTTGTTATATACATTGGTTTCTAGGTACCTTGAAAAGGAGAGGGTGGGGTTCTTTAATTGCATGCTTCAATGGTTGGGATCTGGGTTTCATTTGTTGAGGTTGCTATGAAATGGGTTTTCAAATAGTCACATTGTTGTTAAACATTCACTATGTTGAGAGTGTTTTACAATTTGTTGCCGGTTTAGAGATCGTGGATGGGTGTGGCACATAATGAATCCAAACTGATCAAATTTGACGATTTCTATGATTAGTAAATGACTGTGTATGATGAACTGATATTTCTAATAAATATTATCATTTAAATTTATGTAAAATTTTGTGATTACTATTGTAGTTTTTTTTATTTATCTTTGTATTCATAAATATAAGGTAAAAGAAGAAGATGGTAGTTTCTGTATCCATCTTTAAATGATTGTTGGTTGTAAAAATAGATAATGAAGTTTGCAGAAGTATCTCTTGCTGTCTTTGTTTAGCATATCAGCATCAATTTATGAACTTGATTTTCTTTTGACTATTATTGCAGAATGGTGCATTGATAATTCGAAAGTCATGATCAGTATTTTGCTCTTTACTTCCTGGCATGGAAGTGAGATGTGGATTCGAGTTTCGGCTAAGGGGACGCTCACTGAGAATGGTTCCAAAGTTTCAGCTTTCTTAAATCGATGAAGACCAGCTCTTCCATACATTTTTTTTTTCTTTTTAAAATTTCTAAATTCCCAAAGGGTTTGATAAAAGAAATCCCCACAATAATACTAATATATTTGATTCGAGATGCAATTTCAGCATAAGCATCTAACACACTACAAAACCCAGAAACTCCAAACTCCAATTCATGCTATATACATATAAGAATTGCGTGGTGGTTGTCTATCAATCTCCAGGCCCTTTGGAAATATGACATCAGAGAGAGCCTTTCAATATGTTGTAATTTATAAATATTACTTGTAAGATGTACCAAATGGTTTTTGGGGAGTATGTAGTCCAATGAGATTCACAAATGACGAAAGCAACTCACAAATACCAGTGGAGTGTAGTGCTAAATACTGTAAACATTCCATTTCTTGAGAAAAATCAGGGAACTTCTTGAGGCTTGAGCAGATTGTAAGTGTTAAAGATGCAAGAGATTTCATCATTAGACAACTTGGAAGCATTTGAAGTTTAGTGCAATTGCTAAGTTCCCATACTTCAAGCTTTTCAAGATGCCCAATGGAGTCATGAACCACCATTCTGCGCATGTTTTGTTAAAAGATAATTCAGTTCAACAACAAACAAAAAAATTCCAGTGAATTCAACCTAAAAACACTGAGAACCCAATGTTGGTGTGGGAATGTGTTCCAAACACTTTATACATTGTTGTGAATCCCACATTGGTTAGAAGAGAACTCACTTATGTTTTTATATGTCGTTGTAAGCTACCAATGATATCTTAAGATAGTAGACTTTTAAGAACAATGCTTTTGCTGATTCTACAACAACATTGTGAGATTGTTCTATCAAAACAACAACGACCAAGTCTATGTCCCAAAATTTTGGGATTGACTATGGATCCTCAAGAGACTATGAAAAAAAAGAGTGGATTGCAATTGATGTTAAGCACTGAATAAACCCAATTCATATTGCTTCACACTACACCAATTGTATGAAGTACTCACATGTAACAAAATCATTTTTTCAAAAGCTTTTTTAGTAGGTACTATACAATTATCAGATAAAAAATACTCAAATAAACTTTTATGTTTTTTTTCAGAACTTTTCCAAACACAGTAATGCTCAAAAAAGAAAATGTACTATTCTAAGCATTTTAACTATTGCCTCAGGAATTTTTATTTTTTATTTTAAACTATTGCTTCAGGAACAAACATTTTACATTACCATTCCTAATGTACATTTTGCGCATACGATATCCACACTTTCACACTAGGTGTCCACATGATGAGACAAAATGTGTATGAAGAGTGTATAAAAGGAGTTTAAGACAATCAAAGCCCTTTACTTTTTCGACACTTCACAACCATGAATACCACCACTACCAACACCATTATTAAAATTAAAAATGCGCCTCCATGTGATTTCTTTATGGTTTTCTTTTTACTTTTCTTTTACTCTGGGAGCACAAACAAAATGCCCAAACAAATAGTGCATGTCATCAATGGCTAATTCTTTTTCTCCTCTTTCTGCCATTTAGATGTCGTAGATTATAACTTCTATAGTGAGTTCTTAGTTTCCAATATAATATACACATGCCAAGAGGTTGTAACTCAATTGACACTTTCCAGTATTTCCAATAGAGACGTCCAAGATTCAAATCCTCCGTCCCCCAACCATCAAAAAGAAAAAAAAAAAAAATTAAAAAAAAAAAAAAAATATATATATATATATATATATATAGTGAGAGAGAGAGAGAGAGAGATGGATTCAAGTTACACTTGGTGTAGCTCCATAAGGGTTACACCTTTTTTAAACAATTGATTTCCATTAGATCTAATGTTTAAAAAAAGACTAATGGCATGTCATTAAGTCATTAAATTCTTTCACCCTCCACCGTTGTCTTTTCTCTCTCTCTCTCTCATCTGCCTGGACCCCACGAACTCCCCCAATGGACACACATAACTCAGTCCCAAATAGAAGCTCCTCCCATAACTCAAATAAAAAAAGAAAAAAAAAAAGCCATCCAATTGGCTTTTTTAATTTCTTAAATTTACTCTACTTTTCCTAACCTGTTTCAATCTTGTACTCCGTCAGGTTGTTCACCAAATAAAAAAATTGGCCTTCAAATTTTTGCCAAATGATTCTGAATAATCATTGTACATGTAATCAGTTAGAACTTAATTAGCCTCTTCATCATGATGGTTATAACCATTGTGGGCCATCTTGTTTGTCTAAATTCCTTCATATTTCCAGACTGGCTGCCTTTAAGAAATTGACTGTTCCTTTACATGCTCTTTTGGATCTTCAATAAACGCCACTTTGTAGGAAAATTAGAGTAAATTTAAGAAACAACAAGGAATTAGGTACTGGTGTTCAGGTTTTTTGGATGAAAAGGTTAAGGTGTAATCTAGTTCTCGCAGGAACACCATTACAATGTATATAATGGAACCTTTGAACACCTTTTTTATTTTGGGTTATGGGAGGAAGAGCTTCTATTTGGGACTGTGAGTTATGTGCGTCCATTGGTGGAGTTCATGGAGGTCTAGGCAGATGAGAGAGAGAGAGAGAGAGAGAGAGAGAGAGAGAGAGAGAGAGGAGAGTTTAATGACTTTTTGTTTATTTTTAGAAGAGAATTTAATGACTTAATGAAATGGCACTAGTCTTTTTTTAACCATTAGATCTAATGGAAATTAATGGTTTAAAAAATGTGTCACTTTTATGGAGTTACACTAGGTGTAACTTGAACCAATCTCATATATATATATTCTATTATATCAAAGGTTGACTATGTTGAACCAGCCAGTCACCAGATTAAACTTCCTGTTCAATCTGCAGAAGGGGTGCTTTTGGTGAATTGATAATTTGATATCCCTTACTATGAAGTATATTCTTGGGCCATGGTTGGGTGATTGAAACTCCCAAGAACACACACACACACACACACAAACAAACAAAGTTCATAACTTTACGTCTTTCTCAAGTAAAGTAATTTGGTCACTTTCATTCATCACACAGCATATATAATGAAATCTAATAAAACAAAAACAGATTTTGAGACCAAATCATACCACAGTATCTCACGCATATCATAAACTACACCACATTGGTTTCTTGGGATAAATGCCTGGTTGAGGTCTCATCCTGAAAGGAAGATGATAGAGCATATTCAGACAACCACATTTGCACTTTGAAAAATATTTTGGAATGAAAAAAAAAAAAAATCAAGGATGACACTAACCATGTTAGACAACTGGTCTCTTATAGAGTACATGGAGAAACGTTGTTAGGATCTGACATGTAGGTATGATGTATAAAGGTCCATATATGATTTTGGAAGAGGGATAGCGTGAATGGATTATGTAAATAGAGTAAAGTATGACTTAACAAAGCAAAATCATCTCTATAGCTAATGCAAGAGCTTTTGGTGGCTGGTTTTTTATTTAAGTAAGAGGATTTTTAATTAGTAATGGAAAGCTTAGCACTTAATAAATCATCTATATATGTATTATGTTCGAGTGACATCGGCTTGGATAGTTGAGGTCTAACGTGTTTTGGTGATTTGAGGTAAGTAGATTTCAGAACATGACGTCTCTCAAGATGTGTATATTTATATATATTTTTAGTAAAAATATATTTATATATACATAATTGCAAAAGTGAAGTTTTCAAAAACTTATACCATTGTTAATGCTTTATACATACTGTATTTTATTATTTCTTGTATATTATTTTGAAACTATATATGCTAAGAATGACTCAAAACTATATTTTTTAGAAAGTATTTGTCATATGATATATGATTGGTATTGACTATATTGTAATCAAGTAATAATGTTTTCAAACGGTCAGCTAGACAGTCTGCAACCTTTGCCAACACAAGGTTAAGTGTTGTTCTTCGGCCGATGTAGTGTTATTTTGGTGTGGTGCAGTGTTATTGTTTGCTCTTTGGAGCCAATGTTATCGTTTGCTCTTTGGAGCCAGTGTTATTGTTCCCCATGGGAATCACCCACCGAGTGTTTAACAGTTTATGTCTTTGTCTGGCTAATATTTAATGTTTTCCATATCAAACTATTATTTTATAGTTATTGACCTTTATAAGTGGAAATTTTGTTTATTGCTATAATATATTGTTTCTACCTATTTAGTGTATTTTGGCCAATTAAAGTGGGTTATTATTTTATTTAATGATTACAGCGTTATAGTTAAATGTTTTATTCTTGACAGTTTTACAAAGTATATTATATTACTATTAAAACTATTTGTAAATGTTTTGTAAAGCTTATATTTTATCAATGATACCATTGTTTTGTTTTGAAAGACATCCTCATGTTATGTTTTTCTAGCTCACTCCCCTTTTCTCCACCATTTTAGATTAGAGCAGTAGAATATATTTTGGTGGTATATCATTGGACCCATAGATTGAAGACTTCTTTTGGAGCTATGTTAGTTGATGGACTGTTTTAGTATATTTTTCTTAAGATAGTGAGTTTAGTGTTCTTGAAACTATTTGGGATTGTATTTGAAGACTTTATTGATAAAGTTTTAGTTTGATGGATTTTATAAGAAAGACTTGATGATTTGATTCTTATTTGTGGATATTTAATTACGCTTTGTTCTATTATAGCAAATGTTGATTATTTATAAGACAGGTCGTGCATCTAAATCCTTGGTATGGGTTTGGGGTGTTACAGGTATGATCAAACATATCTTCTATCTTGTTTGGTTTAGTTTACCAATTGGTCAATATTGTTGTATGTACAAACCCACCAAAAACATATATGATCAATTAGCTATAATATGGCATAGCACATATTTGAGTTCTCAATTTTATGTCATCATGATTGATCCATTCACCTTCAAAATTATTTCAGTAATCCTATTGATTCAGAATGGTTGGGTTGATTTCTTTCCTATAATTGAATGCTACATTGAAGGAGATGAGATGTCAATGGAATGCAAAATAATGGAGAAAGAAGAATATTAATTTCAAATAATAATTTTTTTTTTTTTGAAAATAAAAAATAAAACAGTGGAGAAGGAAGTTGGTAAGAAGGTAAACACATTTAAGTACAAGCTATAAAAAATGAAGAGAATACTGCAAAAAACATCTTAAACTTTTGGTCAAAATCAACCTAAACCCCTAATCTTCTAATTTGAAATTAGAAGCCACTGAACTTTGAGAAATACTCAAATTGATCCTTAATTTAAGCATCTAAATCTAAGTATTGAAGTGCTTATGGAATAGGTTCAGCTCATTCCACTATTTTTAACTTCTGCATTGACTAAAACAATATCTGATGGCTCTAGTGGCACGTCAAGCTCATTTAAGATTCATACAGATCATGGTGTTTCTTGCATCTATTTGATCTTATAGAATTCTCAATTGCTCCTACTACACAAATTTAGTTGCACCAACTTCAATGAGTCCATATAATGCTACCCTAATATATGCATATTCAACAAATTTGATTTTTAATTGGAGAAATTCACTTTTCTTTTATTTTTGATATCCCCAATTAGTTATGGAACTTGCATGGACAGCTGCATAAATCCTATATGGGAATGAAAGGAAAAAATTGACAAAGAAGAAAAACAAAAGAGCCTTTGAGCAGCTGGTGGTAACTAAATTCTTGTGTTTTCCGATGCACAAAATTGAACATGTTTGTATGACTTTAAGTAAATGAATTAAAAAAAAAAAAAAAAAAAAGAACTATGTAGAGTTAAAAGTAAATGGCTACAACTCCCATGACTCAAATGGAAGTTACTTAGTGGCATGATTCATAGTCTAGCTCCAATTTTCTAATGACATTATGTAATGTTGCGAATTATTAAAGAGAAATATATTCTTAGCTCATCAAATGGAAGTCATTGAGGTGAAATATGGTCTTAGCTCATCTATGAATAAGTTGTTGAATAATTACCAAGCAAAAATGTGAGGGATAATTCTGCAAGCAAAATCTCTAAACCTTTTTAAATTTTAATGGAGTTTTTGCTACTAAAAGTTGAGATTATTACTGTTGAGTTGTGAAGAGGCTTGTGAAGAGGTTGGAGGTTGAAGTTTGAAGATTGATGATGAGAGCTGGAAAAGTGGGAATTGGGTGGGGTAGGTGAGAGCAAAAAAGCAGAGTTACTTTTGTCTTTCTTTCTCAGCAAACATTTTCACACCTATTTTCTCTTCATTTCAGAGAGACAAGTTTTGTGTGGGCTCGGGTGAAAAATGCCTGGGCCCCACCTAAAAATTTTCGTTCCCCCCCTTTCAACCAAACAACACAAACTCATTTTCTCTGCATTATTTTCCATCCATCCTATTTTACCCTAACCAAACATACCATTAATCCACATAAAGCAAGGAAACAACTTGTTTTTCTTGGGCCACTTGTATCAATTTTTACAATACTTGTGTCAATAAAATATTATTGGGCTTTTGGGTTTTAGGCTTAGGTGTCAATAAAATATTATTGGGCTTTTGGGTTTTAGGCTTAGGCCCAAATGGTTCACTCAACCTTTATCTTCAAACTTAACCTCCAAATGAAAAAGAAAAAACAGACAAAATTCTAAAACCTTAAACTTGGTCCCTTCGTGAATCTTCCTGATGTCTCAGACTACTACGACAACAATGCGTGAGCGTGTTCCAGACGACGTCGTGGAAGACATCCTGGGTCAGCTACCAGTGAAATCCTTAACCCGCTTCAGGTGCGTTTCTAAATCTTGTGACTCCATCATCACTGATTCTACTTGAAGCTCAACCTTAACCAATCCGAATCATTAATATCCACAAACACTCACAGTGGGTATTTGCTATATACTACAAAGGATAAGAATAGTTCATCATCTTCCAAACAATTGTGTACGGTTGTTTGCAACAACGACCGCACATTGTCCCAGGTTTCTAGGTTTGAAATACCCTCTTTTTTTGACAAATGCAACATAGTTGGTTTCTGTAATGGCTTGTTCTGCATGGCTGACTATGATCTTAGTCACAATATATATCTGGGGAACCCAAGTATTAGAATGTTTAAGAAGCTTCTAGCTACTCTCTTTACTGACAAGGACACCAAATCCGTTATTGGACTTGCTTATAATTCTCAAAACAATGACTTCAAGATTCTTAGACTTGTGTCTTTTTCTGTGGGACAAGAGGCTGAAGCCGAGATTTACAGCTTGAGTACAGATTCTTGGAGAAAGGTTGTAATATCGATGGAATCCTTAAGAGGGTATGAACCCAAGTTTGGTAATATTGCTTATGTTATGCCACCCTGTATATTTTTGAATGGAGCTTTGCACACAGTAGCAATCACTTGTCGCCACCGTTTCATTCTGTCCTTTGACGTCAATGATGAGAGCTTCCGTGAGATAATGTTGCCTCCTAATCACTTGGATGGAGTACCTGTAAATTTCGATCAACTTGCAGTGTTCAAGGGATCCCTGGCTGTTTTCGTTTTCGTTCATGGTGGTCGGGGTATCTTATGCCACATATGGGTTATGGAGGAGTATGGTGTGGCCGAATCTTGGACTAGAAAATATATGGTACCAATGATTTGGGTTTGGGATGGTAATTTCTTTGGCTGCACTGATAACGGTGAACTTCTAATTAAGAATGCCACTGGGCCGGTTTCAATTGACCCTGAGAGTCAAAATCAGAACATTCTTGCAATTGAAGATGCTGATTGGATGGGTTTCACAGCTAATTCAATGGAGAGCTTGATTTTACTTGATGGGGGAAAGTAAATGTGAAACCTAACTTTAGCTATTATATCGCTTACA
Organism: Notholithocarpus densiflorus; assembly: GCA_030021035.2. Lineage (NCBI taxonomy): Eukaryota > Viridiplantae > Streptophyta > Magnoliopsida > Fagales > Fagaceae > Notholithocarpus > Notholithocarpus densiflorus. The sequence goes on from JARYZH020000917.1 coordinate 17,533, forward strand.
GAGCTGAGAGCTTCAGTTTTTCCATCATCATTGTGAAAATTAACTTTATCTATTATAGTTTTATATGTATTTAAGTCTATGGAAACTCAAAGCTTTTGATGCTGAAACTAAGGTTGTAATTGTTTCCATCCTTGCGTTCAAGAAATGTGTCAATACGAATGGGTGAAGTTAGCTAAGTTACATTTGAGGATTGATAGTTCAAAGTGCTCAATTGAAGTGAATCTTATTAGTTTGTTTTTCTCTTTTCAATGTGCATTTCTAATAAGCAAATTACAGCTTGAGAATGCTATGCTTAGGGTCTTTGGCCCTGTTCTAATATTCCTAGGTGACTTCAACCCTGGAGTTAAAACTATCACTTATGCTTATTTTTTGTTGTTTCTTTTCTTTTCCTTAGATTTTTTAGCAACCAAACAGTGACTCTGATTAATTAGGATTGTGGAGACAAAATTCAATAATGATTAGCTTTTTTTGTTTCCTTGATTTCGTTCTGTATTGGCTTTGTTTAGAGTCTCATTTTGTTTGGTTCTTTTTTCTTTCTTTTTTCCCTTTTAAGCCTCTGGCTGGTTGCTAGAAAAATGGAAGGAAAATGATTGTTAAGTCAGTGTTAATATTAGTTTTTGCCCTACCATTTTTCAAATTAACATCAGTAGTGGCTAGAGAGAATGCGATGGTTTCAAATAGTAATAGTTTTGCTGTGTTTTTGTACTATATAATGTATATAGGAAGGAGGATTATTTAGCTGTTTGTGCCTGTGTTTGGTGAAAGTAATTGTGGGTGGCAATGCGTATTTAGGTTTGGGGAAATTTTCATTGAGTGCCATCTACTTATTTTTATACAGATTTGGTTATTATTGCCAGGAATATCCAGAAATTTTGTGTATATTATAGGTGTTATCAATGTTGCTAGTAGCAACAAGATGCTTTAAGAGTATTCCATAGTAGTATAGTTCTTAGCAACTCTGAAATGTGCTCAAATGAGGATTTCAGATGGCTTAAGTAATTCTGTTCTATTGTGCTTTTGCCATGATTATACCAAAACCCTTTAGTCTAATTGGCTCGCTTAGCAATATTTAATTCCATTGCTATTTGTGATAGAATATGGTGGTCAGTTGTTCTCAAGTCCAACAACTAGCAATAGCTGAAATTTTGCTTCCTTTAAGTTCAAAACAATGGAATCCTGATTGACCATAATTAACAGTGTCAAAAACCAAAAATTGCATTAATTTCACTAGGTGTTGATGTAAGAATGAAGTAGGACAGATTTGAAGTACCTCCCATATGAATGTGTTGGACTCTATTATTATTATCAGCAGCCGGCAGCCGCCACAGCAGTTGGCAGCATCGGCAGCTGCAGCAAGGAACTGTGGGGTAGCAGTATATCATTGCATAAGTAAAGAACTATTTTAGTGCAACAAGACTACATTATGTACAAAAGACACATAAGTATAAAGAAATACAGAACGTTATTAGTAATATGAACTCTGTAATGAGATGCTGTTAGTGAAACACCATGCCAGAGATTAATCAAATAAAGAACTAGTAAACATAGCTAACAATTGGGGTTATGGCAATGACAATTCCACCAAAATCAACATGTTGTAGGCTTGAGTTTGGTAATCAACCTCTCCCAAAATAATTGGGGATAAGACTACTTGCTAATCACCTCTCTCAATTCTTGTAAAAGTGGGAGTTTTGTGTAGTAAGTATGACCTTTTATAAAGGTTTTAAAGGGGTGAGAAGGGATGTTATTTGGGAGACAGAGAAGAAGAGATATTTCTTCTCGTAACCTAAGCCCTAGGGTTTTGGCTTTTGTTCCATTTTTTCAATTACCGAGATGATTTGGATCTACTTATGTGTTAGTTTACTGATTGAGAAAGTGTAAAACTGGTATAGTTATGCATTTTCTTCATGTCTTTGAATTTACTACATTTTTTCAGAAGTTGAATATAATAGCATTAAAATCTCCACTGATTTTTGGAGGATCTTGTGATAGACAACAATGCGCTATAGATACAATCATACAACAAATTTCACAACTTTTTTTTTCACAATTTGTTGAGTTAGTAGATTGTGATTAGTGTAACATCACTTTCATTGGGATCACCATTGACATTACTATCATTATTGTATACCAATCACAACCTTATACCTCAACAGTTGTGAAAAATATTATGAAATTTGTTGTGTCATTAGACTAATTGTGTGACAAAATGTTTAGGTAATAGTTTGAATGCGGCCACCGCACAAGATCAGGAATGGAGGTGATCTCATAGTTAAGAAGATTTCAAGTAATTCATTATCAATTAATGGATGAACCTTTGAATTTATTTGACTCAGTTGCTGACATTGAAGCAACATAGACGAAATCCCTATCAATGTGATTGTTTTCAGGTTGGAATTAAATGATTGTTGGTGTTAGATGCTAAATAAATATATCTTATTTGCAGGTAGATAATATCTTCCAGCTTGTAGGAGAGACCCTTGTTGAAAATTATTTGGCTTGATTCAATAGTTCTGTCTTTGCATATGGACAGGTATTGTTCAGATTGCTTTTGTTTCTTTTCTATTTTGTTAGACAGGAAGCAAAAATACTTAAACCATTTGGGGTCTGGCCAATACCTTGTTGGAAAAAAAACATATCCAATGATCAAGGCTTAATCCCTTGTGTTTTTGAGAGACTCTTTGCCCGTATAAATGAATCTCTTATTTATTGAGCTCATTGAAGCTTATATCATTTTATTGAACTATAGTCCTAATTTTTTATTTTGTATCATATTATTGAACTATCAAATATATTACAAAATTCAGGAGTTAGAATAACTTTCTCCTTACTATCCAACCTATAATATTTCAATTAGTGTGGCTTGAAAAATCTCACCTCAATACCAGTGACAATTACAACATACACTCCTGCCACAATCAAAATCCCACCTAGAGCCATTCCAAACAACCCTAGTGTCCAATTAAACCACCACATTGGGCCATATGCCTCTGGTTTCTTAATCTTAATCCACATAAAACATGGAAGAGCTAAAGTTAGAGGCAATGAGAAGCCTCCACTAAGAACTTGAAGTTGACTTCCATAAAATGAGATGGTGATGGCTGAAAAGAAGCAGAAGAACCCTAAAATGACTCGGGAAATTGCTCGAAACCACCAAGGACATGGCTGCTTCATCCTGCTTGTGTATATAGACTCTAAGCCGTCAAATATTGGCATTCCATAGAGTTGGAGGGAGCTTACAACACTAAGTATGAGCAATACGCTTGTTAATCCTAGAACAAGTTCTGAAGTTTCATGCCCGTGGAACATGTACAAGGCTATTAACATGCCCCCTTGTTTTGGTATCTGTCACCACGATAGAAAATTTAATTATTTTAGTAAATATACTTAAGAAAATTAATCAAAGAGAAGGGGGAATCTGGGTTTCAAAGAATGATTGTTAGTATAAATTACTAGATATAAATTTAGCACATAATGATTTGAGTTTGAAGATTTTTCTTGAATAAAACACTTATGATATTATGAATTTGAACTAGTATCTTACATTTAATCATTTGAAATCTACAAATCAATAAAACTCACTTTTATCTATAAATTTCGGGCCCGTTTGGATTGAGGGAGGAGAGAGTGGAGGGGAGTAGAGTAAAGTTAGCTGAAAATAAGCTAATTTTGGGTCATTTCTACTCTACTCTACTCCTTCTCCCTCCCCCTCAATCCAAATGGGCCATTCATCTATTGAAAAAAAAAATTGTGATTTCATCTTATATTGAAGTTATTTAACTAAAAATTGAAATCTAAATCTTTCTCTTTAAATAACTATAGATGAACTGTTAAGGAGTAGAACAATCTGAGAATTTTGATTTTGTAAAACAAATATAGGGATATATGAAAAAAAGAAAATAAATAGTACCATATTTCCATAAGCTAAATAACCTCTGATCGCAAGGGGAAATAAGCACATTGCAATTAGAAGATATGCAGATTTGACACCCTTCCACATTGGCACTTGTGATGGATTCTTTTCACTTGAAGGCATGGTAGCCTGCAAAAATTCCAATTTTTTTATTATAAAAAAAGTCCATTTCCCCACAAATATACATTTAAGCCCAATAATCTCTGTGTGTGTGTGTGTGTGTATTGTGTTTAAAAGTTGACTCATCAATTTAAATGACTTTTATGTTAGGGACATATTTATGTAATTAGCTAATCCTTTGACAAAACGCACTTTACATGTAATTGGGTAGATTTATGATGGGTTTAGTATTTCAAGAAATAAGTGTTCAAGTTTAGTATTGAAACAATGCAAATCTGACCAAGAAACAAGTGAAGAATGTGATGCTCATTAAAGCTCGACAGAAGTCTTGACAGAATCCTTTCTATCAAGAAATACTGCTGAAACTCGACACAAGCTCGACATAAGCTGTATCTGTCAAGAATTACGAAATCAGGTTTTTCAGATCTGATTACACGCATATCCTTGAGTATTTGTGTAGGGTTTCTTTTCTCACAACCCTAGACATATATAAAGATTATTTTAAGAGCTGTCACAAGGTGATGCAAAGGAAATTCCTCACAGAATGTGACAAAAAATAGCATCATTTCAATCCCTACTTGTACCATTATCGAAAGAAGGTTATTCTACTAGACTTTCACAACATTTGACAGTGACTTTTAGTGATAATCAGAACCTTGTAGTTTGTACACTCAAAAAACACGCATAAATGGGTCCATATTATGGGGGGACCTAATAAAAGTTTTGTATTTTATGTTAGAAAAATAATAATGAATAAACAAGTTTGATACAACAAACAATATCTCACATAATTAGTAAGAATGTATATAAGCAATAATAATATAAATTTAAGTAAGTTTAGAAACAATCTCACAGTGCTATAGAATCATGCAAAGAGCATTGTCCTTAAAGGTTGATTTGTGCCACCCAAAGTAAAACTTGGTGCGATTGGTTCTCTTGGCCAAACAACCCTTCAAGATTAGACTATAGCGTCGACCTTTGTGATGTACGCACTTCCACTCACAAAAGGTTTAAGAACAACCTTCTACTGCCTTTCTTTAAAAAAAAAAAATTCTTTTAGAAAAATATGTGGGAAAGAAAGATGGTAGAGCTATGTATATCTAAAATATAGAGTAGTAAAAAGACCCCTTTAGAAAAGGTGTTATGATGAGTATTATATAGGCTACTTATGAAGATAATAGTCTATAGTAATTAGTTACTAATAACCCTTAAAAGCCCAACGGCTATATTCTCAATTATTGTCCAACGGCTATTTTACTCATAAATTTCCAACGGCTAGAAAATAAATAAGAATAAAAGTGTTTGGAATATACACCCACACCAACAATCCCCCACATGTTACAAACACAAAATAGGAAAGGCATGCAACTAAAGAAAGCATGCATCAATATGGTACCAGAAGGTTTTAACCATACATAGGATAAATAAGTAGGAACTAAAAGACAATGGTGGAGTTAAAACTCTTTAAACCAAGCTATTAGTAAACCAAACTTACCACCCACATAACTTTCTTTATCAAGGTTGTTCTTAAGTGGATTGGTGCCTTATCTAGGTCATGCGCCACTGGGTTTCATGAGAGCTCTAGAGACCTACCCAAAAAGTCTCATAGGAAGCGGCACAACTTCCACTCACACATAGGTGGCATCCATCAGGAGTGTGTGTAGAACACCCCATCCCAACAAGTAGGGAGTATGGATCCATTAAGAGCCTAAAGCTCAACCTCCAACAATCTGCAACTTAATTGGTGGCATCTATCAGGAGTGCGTGTAGATACACCCCATCCCAACACATAAGGATATGGATCCATTAAGAGCCTAAGCTCATCCTCACCAAATTCTGTCTCACACCGTAGGGATGGACTCATCACTAATCTCCTTAACAAATGACAATGCCCACATGGACCACTAATGACCTCTACCCATTTAACCCTTTACATGGAATCACTCATTATAGAGGTTAGGCATTAGTTAGAGTGTCACAACTTGGGTATCAGTCCAATCCCCTTAGATGTCTCACTCACTAGCCTTCTTGCTAGTGGTTTGGTCAAAGGATCGGCCAAGTTCCTTTCTGACCTCACAAAGTCTAAGGACATAACACCATTATCAATAAGCTGCCTCACAATATTGTGCCTCAAATAGATATGTCGACTTTTCCCATTATAAATTTTGCTCTTCGCACGTGCTATGGCAGCTTGGCAATCACAATGAATGCAAACAGAAGCAATAAAGTTAGTAAAAAGAGGTATATCAATTAATAAATTCCTAAGCCACTCGGCTTCGGATCCAGCCTTCTCTAAGGCCACTAACTCTGCTTCCATGGTGGATTTCGTTATGCAAGTTTGCTTGGATGACTTCCAAGAGACAGCCCCTCTAGCTAGTGTGAACACATATCCACTAGTGGGATTCACCTCATCTGTATCAGAGATCCAGTTACCATCACAATATCCTTCTAAAACAGTAGGATAGCCACAATATGACAAACCAAAATCAAAAGTTCCCTTTAAATATCTCAATAATTTAGATATTGCATACCAATGTTCAATACTAGGATTATGAGTGTATCTACTTAATTTACCAAAAACATATGCAATATCAGGACGAGTACAATTTGTCAAAAACATTAAACTACCAATAACTTGTGCATATTTATCTTGTGAAAAACTATCACCACGATTTTTAACCAAGCGCACCTTTGAGTCATATGGAGTAGACATAGGTGACATATCAAAATGTTCAAATTTTTTAAGAATTTTCTCCACATAATGAGATTGTGATAGTATAATGCAATCATTGTCCCTAAGGATCTTAATGCCCAAAATAACATTTGCCTCGCCTAAATCTTTCATATCAAATTTAAAGGCGAGAAAACTTTTAGTATCATGCACAACATTATGGCTAGTTCCAAATATAAACAAGTCATCAACATATAAACAAATAATGACACCTTCATTATTATTAAACTTACTATATATGCATTTATCCGCACCATTAATCACATATCCATGTGTAAGCATCATATTATCAAATTTCTCATGCCATTGTTTAGATGCTTGTTTTAATCCATACATGGATTTAACCAATTTACAAATTTTGTGTTTTTGTCCATGGACAACATAGCGCTCGGGTTGCTCCATATAAATTTCTTCTTCTAAATCACCATTTAAAAAAGCAGCTTTAACATCCATTTGATGTATAACAAGTTTGTGAATAGATGCAATGGCAAACAAAATTCTTATAGATGTAATTCTAGTAACCGGAGAATAAGTATCAAAATAATCAACATTATGTTTTTGCTTATAGCCCTTAGCTACTAAGCGTGCTTTATAGTTATCTATTGTACCATCCAGCTTTCCTTTCAAATATTCATTTGCAACCAATAGGCTTAACCTTAGGGGGAAGCTCAACTAATTCCCAAGTATAATTAGACATAATAGAATCTAATTCACTATTAATAGCTTCCAACCAAAATGGTGCATCAATAGATTTAATTGCATCATAATAACTTACAGGTTCATCTTCAACAATATTGCAAGGAAATCATTACCGTAACTCTTTTCCTTCCTAACTTGCTTGCTCCTTCTTAATTCTTGCATATCATCAACAAGATCATTAGAAGTATCAACTAATTCATGCAATACTTTTTCCTTATTTTTTAAAGGAAACAAATGTCCAAAGAATATAGCATTTTCAGATTCAATAATTGATGGACGACCATAATTCCTCAGGCAACCTCCTTGTCCAAACAAGGGGCCAGTAGACGTGGAAACCATTCTACTCCGTCATCATTTGAACCCACTGGATGATGAAAGGGTCTGCCAGTTCATACATGACAAGGCAGACGTTACAAGGTCGCCATAAATCTCTTTACCGTTGAAGCACCGACGACCCTCACATTAAGATCTCTGGAAAACAAAACAAATATCCCATTCAAGCCTCCATTAACAACCCTCCCCAACAGCTAGGAGAAAGGAGCAAGTATATATACAGATACCTCACACCTACAAAGGTACGGATAGAAATCTTACACTGATATTTTGAATTCTCTCATTCTAGCCATTCTAACTTTAGCATCGAAGGATTTGTGGCAGGCACCACACCGGTGACCCACACTTCTTCCTTTCACCATTCATTTTCTCAGGATCAGGTTGGCTGTGAACGACCCCACTCTGGACTATCACTTTGACTGACGATTCGAGCATCATCAATAATTATGTAAGATTCTAAAATATCACTCTTGATAACTAGAAATCTATAACATGAACTATTGCTAGCATATCCAATAAACACACAATCACATGTTCGAGAACCAAGTTTTCTCTTTTTAGGCTTAGGCAGCATAATCTTAGCCAAACACCCCCACACTTTAAGGTATTCCAAGTCCGGCTTACGTCTTTCCCAAAGTTCATAAGGAGTTTTATTAGTTTTCTTATGAGGTACCTTATTCTATATATGGCAAGCCAAAAGAGTGGCTTCCACCCACATATTGGAAGATAAGCCAGAACTAACAAGCATAGCATTTATCATCTCTTTAAGAGTTCTATTTTTCCGTTCGGCTATTCCAATAGATTCAGGTGAATAAGGAGGAGTTACCTCATGAATTATGCCATTTTGTTCATAAAATTCTTTAAAAGAGTTAGACTCATATTCACCTCTTCTATCAGTTCTAAGTCTTTTAATCTTTTTATTCTTTTGGTTCTCAACTTCATTTTTATACTTTATAAACATTTCCTAAGCTTCATCTTTGGTTCTTAGTAAATAAAGTTTAGTGAATCTAGAATGGTCATCAACAAAGATTACATAAATTTTTTTACCACTTCTAGTCATTGTGTGTTTTAAATCACCCAAGTCACTATGTACCAAACTAAGGAGTTCAAATTCTCTTGTTACAGATTTACAAGGTTTCTTGGTGATTTTAGTTTCGGCAAAAATTTCACATTTTTCCATGTTTGCTTCACTTAGTGAGTTTATGATTCCACATTCTTTCATTTTCTTTATGTAACCAAAATTTATATGTCTAAGTCTACCATGCCACACATCAATAGAATCAACCAAGTAAGTATAAGAAGATGAACCATTTTCATTAATGACTTGATCAACATTAAGTACAAAAAGACCATCATTACCATAACCCTTACCAACAAAGATTTCATTTTTGAATAAAGTAACTATGCCACCATTAAATAGAACTTTAATACTAGCTTTACCAAGCAAATGTACCGAGATGAGATTGTGTTGAAAATGAGGTATATGGAGGACATTGGTGAGTGAAAGAGTTTTACTGGAAGTTAGCTTCAAGAGTACCCCTTTGCCACTCACTGTTACAGGCCTATTGTCCCCAACATAAACAAACTTGGTGCCTTCCACTATTGGAGTGTAGAATGTAAACTCCTCTTTGAATGCACCAATATGTCTCGTGCAAGCCGAACCTACTACCCATCTTTTCACATTTGAGACCAAATGTGCCTCGGACACCACTGCTACAATGACCTCTTCGGTTTCCACCACATTTGCTTTGTTTGATATTGAGCCTTTGTTGATGTTATTGTTTTTGAAGTTGCCTCTCACTCTACAAGTTGCCGCATAATGACCTGTCTTACCACAATTGAAACAATTACCCTTTTTCTTTTGGATTTGAGGATTTGGGTTATTTTTGTTATAAAACTTTCCTTTGCCTCTAGGATCATATTTCTTATTGTTTGGTGGAGGTCTAAAGGGTTCTCCCTCTACAAAATTAGCCTTGGAAGTAAATTCCTTTGCTTTAGAGGAAATTTCTGACATTCTATTAGTCTCTTCTATTTGAATATCAACAATAGTTAGTTGAAGATTTAAATAGGTTCTATGATAGTTATATTGGTGCTTATATTCTTTCCAAGAGTCTGGCAAATTATAAACAAGGCCATGAGCCACAAACCTTTCGGGTAAATTATCACCCTTTTTGGCTAAATCAAAAACTAATTTTTGAAAATCTTCAATTTGGCTAGAAACAGTTTTTTCTTCACACATTTGAAAAGACATATATTTAGCCATAGCAAATTTTTTAGCACCCTTATCCTCAAACCCATAACGACCATTTAGTTCATCCCATAAATCTTTAGCATAAGTAAAATGACAATAATTATCAAATAACTTATTAGCTAAACCACACTTAATAGTATGTGTATATAATTTATTTATTTTTAACCACTTTGCTAATTTTTCGGGATCATCGGGTTTGGGTTCATGAAGAACACTATCAATTTTAGTAAATTCCAAGATGGGCAAAACCCTTTCTTTTTAACGTTTAAAATTACTTCCATCAAAAGGTTCAAGCTGGGTAATTTCTAAAATGACTTTAAGAGAGAATCAACAACTTATTTATCCATTTTGAGAAACTAAGTTCAACCTTTAAGATTGTTGGAAAAATAATAATGAATAAACAAGTTTGATACAACAAACAATATCCCAAATAACTAGCAAGAATGTAAATAGGCAATAATAATATAAATTTAAGTAAATTTAGAAACAATCTCACAGTGCTATAGAATCACGCAAAGAGCGTTGTCCTTAAAGATTGATTCGTGCCACCTAAAATAAAACTTAGTGCGATTGGTTCTCTTAGCCAAACAACCCCCCAAGATTAGACTATAGCGTTGACCTTTGTGATGTACGCACTTCCACTCACAAAAGGTTTAAGAACATCCTTCTATTGCCTTTCCTAAAATAATTAAAAAAAAAAATTTTCTTGTAGAAAAATATGTGGTAGAAAAAGATAGTAGAGTTGTATATATCTAAAATATAGAGTAGTAAAAAGACCCCTTTAGAAAATGTGTTATGATGAGTATTATATAGGTTACTTATGAAGATAATAGTCTATAGTTATTAGTTACTAATAACCCTTAAAAGCCCAACGATTATATTATCAATTATTGCCTAATGGCTATTTTTCTTATAATTGTCCAACGGCTAGAAAATAAATAAGAATAAATGTGTTTGGAACACACAGACCAACATTTTGGACAGGGTATTGTTTTCCCATGGGAGTTTCTAACAAAAGCGGATAGCTGCAAACAATTCCTAGTTGGTATTTTCTCATTCAAGATATGCCTTCGAATTTTTGAACTCGTCAATATCTGCCTAACTTTTAGATGACACATTATTTGTGACATCAAAACTTTAGAAGAGTCACACTGCACCATCAGCAACCAGGGACTAATGTAACAACTAGTTTGACATATGGATTATATGAAACATGAAAGCGAAAATTAACTTCCTCAGAATATTGACAAAAAAACTGCAGAGAAATTTTGTTATAAAAGGAGTTAAAAGAACCCAGATTGTATAATATACAATTACAACCTTTTATGCCCCAGTACAGTACAATATTCAATGTTCATCTTTCAACTTGTATAACCATAAATGAGGTCCTGGTCATTACTTTCAAATTTGAGGTCACAAACATATATGATCAAGATCCATTTCCTTAACCTGCAGTACAACAAGTATCAGCATAATTGTTATATACAAAGCACTATCGGTCCCATGAATTACTGCTGCAATCAATATATTTAAATAAACTATTGGGTAAATTGCAAAGTACACTCCTAATGTTTGGGAGTGATTGGATTTTACACCCCAACGTTTGGTTCCATTAGCAAATCACCCCCGGTTAATTTTTGCTGTTAACTGTCATGTCATCTTGCTGACGTGTTTTTTTTTTTTTTTTTTTTTTGCCAAATAAGCCCCAAAATGACACAGTTTCAATGGCAATGAAGTGATGACCTGGCACATGCAAAACGGTGCCGTTTCCCCCCCCCCCCCAAAAAAAAAAAAAAAAACTTCAACTTCACCGTTTCCCCACCAAACAAAAAATCTCAAAATCCTAAATCCTAAATCCTAAACCCACGAACCCAACCCTTGCCTTCCTAACCCTGGGAATAGTCTGTCTCTACTGCTCGTTGATCTAGTGTCTATGATATCGGGGAAAGAAGAATTTGAAGCAAAGATTGAAGGGTTGAAATCTGCACTCAAATGGGCCAGTACTGAAGAAGAGGATTCCATGGTGATAAACAAGATTGTCACTGTACTGGAACACGCCATAGTATTGAATGAACCGGTGAAAAAAAATTGGGCTGGTATGGAACAAAGACAACTAGATGAAAGCAAGCAGGAGAAAAGCTCAAAGAAAAGAAGCAAAATTGATGATGAATGTGATCAATTCCTCAAGAATGTTCTGCCTCTTATCCTTAATAAATTCTTCAAATTAGCTGCAGATTTGGAATCTTTTATGAGTCATCCACAACTTCCAAAAGCACAAAACTTAACATATATGGATCTGTCAACATTTGAATGTGATCTCAAGAAATCTGAGAAGAAGCTGAAGGGTCTACGGAAGTATATTGATATATTGAGGGGATTTTTTTCATTAAAACTAGAGGATACGGATGTGAAGATAATTTTGCGTGTAATGGAGCATGTGATAACCGAATCATGGAAGTTTGAGCAGAAAGTTCACGAGTGCTGATTGCAGATTGCAGAGCCGATGTGGTGGTCTAGGTTCATAAGGGTTAGGAAGGCAAGGGTTAGGTTCGTGGGTTTAGGATTTAGGCTTTTGAGATTTTCTGTTTGGGGAAACGGTGAAGTTGCAGGATTTTTTTTTTTTTTTTTTTTCTTTGGGCAAACGGCACCGTTTTGCATGTCCCAGGTCATCACTTCATTGCCATTGAAACTATGTCGTTTTGGGGCTTATTTGGCAAAAAAAAAAAAAAAACACATCAGCAAGATGACATGGTAGTTAACAGCAAAAACTAACCGGTGGGGTGATTTGTTAACGGAACCAAACGTTGGGGTGTAAAATCAAAGTTCCGAAACGTTGGGGTGTAAAATCCAATCACTCCCAAACGTTAGAGGTGTATTTTGCAATTTACCCTAAACTATTTTTAAGACAAGAAAGAGGATCCAGCTAAAACAATTCCATGAATTATTTAGTAGTTAATAAATCTGACATGTACTTTGGTTAAGTGATATAACTGTTGTTTCTCTCATATGGTTTGGAATATAACATGTAATAATATTGCCGGCAGCAGTGAGAGGATTATGTTTCTATTCAAAACTTATCCATAATCAGTAATGCTTATAGAAGAAAATGATATATTCTAAGTATTTTAACTATTGCTTCAGGAACAAATGTTTTACTTTTTCCTCACTTCACAACCAACACCACCACTACCAACATAACCATTGTAATCAACAACGTGCCTGTACGTAATTAATTTATGGTTTTCCTTTCACTTTTCTTTTAATCAAGAAGTACATGCAAAATGCCCAAACAAACAGTATCTGCATGTCATCAATGGTTAATTCATTCTCTTCTTCTTTATAGCTTCTATGAGTGAGTTCTTAGTTTCCAATATAATGTAGACATTACCTACTATTTTCCATGTGGGAACAAGTTTTTGTCATTGGCTTTCTGGAAAGGTTTACTATCTTATCAGCATACATAATTCAGAATTCATTATCTATTATATCAAAGGTTAACTATGTTGAACCAGTCAGCCACCAGATCATAACTGCCCATTCAATCTGCTCAAAATACCTCACAACACCAATCCTTGATCACTCTCTCTTTTCCCCCACCTCTCTCCCCCCAGTGATGTGCAAGGAGACCACAGATCGGAGAGCAAGTTAGAAGGGGTGCGTTTGGTGAATTGATATCATTATTGTGAAGTAAATTCTTGGGTCATAGTTGGGTGATTGAAACCCCCCAAGAACATGCACACACATGCGCGCAAAGTTGATTACTTTACATCTCAAGTAATTTGGCCACTTTCATTCACCACACAGCATAGATACCGAAATCTAATAAAATAAAAACAGGTTGAGGCCAAATCATACCACAGTATCCTATGCATATCATAAACTACACCACATTGGTTTCTTGGGATAAATGCCTGTTTGAGGTCTCATCCTGAAAGGAAGATGATAAACATATTTAGACAACCACATTTGCACTTTGAAAAATATTTTGTATTGAAGAAACAAAAATCAAGGATGACACTAACCATTTTAGACAAATGCTCTCTAATGGAGTACTTGGAACTCAACATCGTCTCTCGTGCTTGATACCCAACAATGGATCAGCACAATCTTCCATGCTTCCACAGTATAGGACCTTTTCCACACTTTCACGGTGTAGGAACTTCTCCACGCTTCCACGGCATAGGAATCATTTATTAAGCGTGCTATTCAAATATCCTCTATCTTCGCCTAATCCTATTTTAGGGCTAACTAGCGGTGGTGCCATACGTCTCACCATCCCACAATCACCAAGTTCCTAAAGAATCCTAAGTTCCCAATCACTAGGTAAGTCCCCTTACTTTTGCCTAGCATTTTATTTTTTGCATCCATAGCATCCAGCATTTGCGTGTTTTTCTACCTAGCCCAAAAAAAAAAAAAAAAAAAAAATCTAGAATGCTTTCCTAATTGCATTGCTACTAACATATTTGCAGAAAAAGAATGAAGTTTTGCCCAGTATCAAGAAATAGATGCAAAAGAAATTTTTCGAAGCAGAAGTGGAAGCACGACCGCATCAGATAAAAAACTGGTCTCGATCCATGAATAGCCTTTGCACACAATTTAGGGGCGACAAAATGCAAAATCACGTTCTTTATCCTACACCTCTCTTTGCACTCAAGATATCAGATAAAGAAGGGGCAGCTGTTGATATCGTATTTTGTCCACCCTCGATTCGTGTGCCGAACCCTGGAAAACCCAAAAATATCATTTTCTCTCTATGGGGTCACGAGAACATATATAATGGCGTGGCGCAACCCGATCGAACACTGGAGCACTCAAAGTGCCTTTTTCAGCCAAAATGACCAAAATGCCCCTGGTCAACCCTGGGTTGACTGAAGGTCAAAATCCTCACAAAACAACATTTTTCATAGTTTTATATCAAACCCGAGCTCCTTGGATATTTTTAGCAACTTTGACTAAGTTTGACTAGGAGTTGACTCCCGATGGGCCCCAGAAACCCTAATCTTGATCCGATCATAAAAACAGGTTGAGACTAATGCCATTGTGAAGATAATCAAATTCTCATTCCAACGACTATTCATGGGTCGAAATCGGAGTTAAAACAGTTGAGATATTGAGAAAACTGTGAAAAGTGCGTCAGCACGCTTCCCTAGGTCATATCTTTTGAAACAGCTTTTGGAATTTTAATTTCTTTAGCTTTCTGAAAACTATACATCCATAGCTTTTCAGGGACACCAAGATTGTCTCAATCCGAGTCCGAGAAGATCTCCAAATGCACGTTCGAAGTCAAAACTGAAAAAGTGCATAAGGACAAAATTGCTGACGTCAGTCGGGCCTGACCTAGCGCACCAACAAGGGCTGTCGGCGCACCTACAAGGTACGCCGGGCCCCAAAAAGCGCGCCAGGGCCTATAAAAGGCTCCAGGCAGCTCAGATGGAAGGGGAGACGTTTTGGAAGCTGTTTGGGCATCTTTATAGGCATTTTTTTTCTCTCTTTTCTTACCATATTTCTCTCTTAAAAAACACAAAAACACATCAAAATTTCTTGATTCTTCTCTCTTCTCAAAAAATACAAGGTAGTGTTCATACCCTCTATTTTCCTCTCCTTGGTTCTATACCTTGGATTTAAGGTATAGGGGTATGGATGTAGCTTGTTGGCTACAATCCATACCCCTTTTCCTATAAAGCTTCATCAAGCTTTTTATCCTTTCTTTTTGCTTGAATAACATGATTTATTGCTTTCTTTAGCATGTTTCTTGCTTTATTTATGTTTCTTGCTTTATTTGTGCTTCTAGCTTAAATCTCCTTGCTTTTTATGCCTTATGCCATGTTTTATGCTTGGATCTACCTTTTCCATGTGGTGCTTGTGTCTGGATCTACAAGTTTCCATGCTTTCCATGTTTATGGCTTGATTTACATGTTCTATGTTAGTCTATATGCCTATCTCTAGGCTTGTGCCTAGATTTATTGGTCCTTATGCTTGCTTTTATGCTTTATGCCATGCGCACATGTCTAGATCCATGTGTTTATGCCTATGTTTACATGTCTATATGCTTAGATCCTTGTCTTCACATGTTTATGTGTTTGGATTCTTTTTTCACATGCTTAGATCTACATCCTTACATGCTTATATGTTTAGATCTACATGTTTTCATGCCTTATGCCATGTTTTCATGCTTAGATCTATCTTTTCCTTGTATTGTTGTTTAGATCTACATGGTTACATGCTTGATATCACATTTTTGGCCATGCCTTGCTTAGATCTACATGTTTACATGCATGTTTCTATGCCTATATGTCTAGATCTATGTTTTCACATGCTTGTGTGCTTAGGTTTTCTTCTCTATATTCTCTATGTTATTTCCCATGTTAGATCAATATGCTTGCATGCTTCTTGCCATGTTTATATGTTTAGGCCTAGGCTTTGTTTGTCATGCCATGTGCTATTGTAGCCCTTTTGTTCCTTTTATCGCATCTTCTTGTGTTTTGGCCTATTGGTTCGGACTCGATCTAGACCTTATGGTCTTTGTCATCGTCCATACACCAATGCCCACATCAAAAGGTTTGGACCATCCTATTTGCATGTCTATGCTTGCTTACTTCTATGCTTTATGCTTGTGTTAGCTTTTCTTGTCCTAGGCTTTGCCATGCTTGACGCCCTCCGCAGGCTTAATCTTGTTTGGTTACATCCGACGCCCATGAGGCCTTGTTTGGGTGTAACCACTTGGGATGCGTCTCCAGATGCCGGGTTGCTTCATGCATACCCTTCCCTTTTCTGCTCCATGCGATGATATGCTTGCCTTGCTTGTTCGTGCCACCCGTTGGCTTTCTACGCATCTTTACATGCTTGCTTACATGTTTATGCATGAGTCTTGCTTGCTAGTGTGTCATCCATACTTCAACACAATGAAGATATGGACACCTGATCCAAACTTACGTTTGTCCCCCGTGGACACCACCTTTTGTTGACCCTTTTGCTTGCTTACCTTCTTGTTTGTCTGCTTATCTTTGCTTATCATGTCTCCCGCCATATGCTTTGTTTGCCTTATCTATCTTGCTTGTTTGCTTTGTACCCTTTGCACATTATCTACGCATCTCTTTCTTTCCATTGCTTGTCTACTGGTTTCTTGTTCTTGCCTTTGCATTTACACACATGTAGCGAGGACGCATGGAGCTAGGGCACGGTTTCCCAGGCGCACGAAAAAAGGGTGAGGATGCAAGCATGTCGATATAAGCCAAGCGGCCATGTTCAGTAGATTTAGGGGTTTAGCCTCTCCCATTTGGTTATGTACTCTTTTAAACCCCCTTCCTTCCTCCCTCATTTCTCTCTTAGATGGGTTGTATTAGGTATATCATGCCATGTACCATTCGTCCTCATCTCTAGAGTATGGTGACCCCTGTTTACTTTCTTGCTCCTATATTTTAGGCAATGCTCTAGGGATGTAGGCATTTACTTTCTTGCTCTGTGTGCTTGCATTGTGCATGATGTATGTATATATATACCTGCTCACCCTTTCCAGTGTGATTGTCACAGTCCATGTCACCTAAGGTAAAGCAATGCCTAATTTCCGCCGCGAAAGTAAGGTGACATATCGCTAGATTTTCGCCGTGGAAATCTAGTACTTTGCCCGAATGCCTTAAGAAAGCATAGATTGGGACCACACCCATTCAAAAGCCAAACCTCAAAACCTCCCATGCATGCAAAGCCCCAAAAGCCAATGCCAAAATCATATTTTTTACTGCCAATCTCCGAAAATTAAGGTTTTATCGAAACAAATGACTGTCCTTGGATAGGCGTTGTGGGGTGCCTAACACCTTTCCCACATGTAACCAAACTTCCGAAGTCAAGAATCAAGATTTTTTGCCATC
This sequence comes from Notholithocarpus densiflorus, assembly GCA_030021035.2. NCBI lineage: Eukaryota > Viridiplantae > Streptophyta > Magnoliopsida > Fagales > Fagaceae > Notholithocarpus > Notholithocarpus densiflorus. The sequence continues at coordinate 35,445 of JARYZH020000917.1, forward strand.
CACATTAGATTAGGAAAAATGCTCTTTTTCTTAGTCTTGGATTGGTAATAAAATCAACTAGAAACAGGTGACCAATCACACCTTAGAAAAACCCAATGATTGGTGGTGACTTCACTTACCTTTGGTAATCACCTAAAATTTGGCCAAGATTCCTACCACACCTCCAAAGGTAAACCTACCTTCCTCCCTCGAGAAAGAGAGCACCCGAAGCTTCGCATGAACCACACAATTATCGAGAGGGGCCTCTAAAGGGCCCTGCGCGTGGGAGAGTCGCCATGACGGGTGGTCGAACGAAGGCCCGACGGTTTTCTAGCCGTTCAAGGCCCGGGTGTCGATACACATCGTCATGGCTACCCAACCCTGCCTTGCACACAAGCCACCAAGCCCACACACAAGCAACCAGCCATCAAGCCACCATTACCATGCACCATCACTCAAGGGTTGACACCACCTGCTGCCACCCATCTTGAAACTAACTCTGGCCACCATGGCCTTACTCTACCATGGCCTTGGGGCATCATGTGAAGCAAGGTGCCTCCACAAGCTGCTCCCTTGCACTACTCATCGATCCAACTTGAGTAAGGGGACCAGACATGTCCCCCTTAAAAAGACCTTAGGAGCATTACGAATCTAGCATAAGGAACCATCAATGTGTTGAGGAGACATAAAGCTATGTGACTGGCCTAATGGTACCCAAACACCATCCTTCCTTATGCTATCATCAACAACAAATAAAGCTCCTAACAACGTGTTAGGTTGGGCAAGTTCCAATAGTAGCTCAGGAAAATTCTAATCCGTCATCGACCCACTAATCTATAAATTTGGTGGGTCAGTTGAAAATCTTAATGGTTTCAACTCGGCGGATTGGCAAATTCAATTGAGTAACGTAAATTATTTCAATTAAATTGGATTATTGTTTGATCCCTCAAATTTTTACAAAGAAAAAAGGAAAAAATTTGCATTTTTTTATTAAAAATAATTACAAATACTACATAGTTTTTATTAGAATTACTAAAATTTTATCACACTAAAAAGAAAAATATCCCAAAATCTGAAATTATATGTGTATATAGAGTAAGAATAATAACAAAATCTTAGAGAGGGTGGTTAGAGTTTATTAGGGAAGAGAATTGTGAAAATAAAAAAATAAAATAAAAAAAGAAAGAGAAAGAGATGAGAGAAATAAAAAGGGAGCATATGTGAGGTGGAGTTTTGTGACATAACAAAGTGTGTGTGTAGAGAGAGAGAGAGAGAGAGAGGAGGGTGGGTCGGATTGTGGCGGGTTAGAAATATCTCAACCCGCTATTCAACCTAACTTGTTAAATTACCTAATTCACCTAACCAGCCCTGCCTCACTTAATGAACCCGCATGAGTTTAGTCGGGTCAGACAGATCAAGAGGCTTTTTTGCCTGCTCTAGCTTGAATTCTTTTTATAGGCTTCACAAAATGTAAAATCAAGCTCTTTTTTCCTCCTTTCTCCTACGCGAAATCACCCCCAAGACCCAGAGTCAAGGAATTTTTTTTTTCTTTTTCATTTTTCACTCATAAATCATGCATTGGAAGTTTTGTTAGTTTTGCTTGGGACCGTTTTGTAGGCTTTGGGATGAGTTGGGAGTTGGGACCCCCGACCTCCCAGGCACCCAGCCTTATCCAAAAAACCACAACAATCTTGACTTCTGACGTGGCCTTATCCAAAGTATTAACGCATAGCGGTATTAGCACATAGCGATAGGCGAAGCCCTGAATGATATAAAACATGGAAGCGTGTCAGCTTAACATCCAACGACTCAAACACTGAATCTCCGCGGCCCATTCAACTGTACAAAGAACATCTAACACCATGGCATCAATAGCTCCTCTTCAGGCCATCTTTACACACAGGCCATCGCCATCAGCATTTGCAGCTAGTCCCCTTCATGCACCATCATCAGTAGCTGGTTCAACAGTCATTCCATGGAAGAACAAGAATGAGATAATTATAAAGAGAAGATCTTCAACTGTGGTTGCGGCTGTTGGAGATGTATCCGCTAATGGCAACACCTACCTTATTGCCGGCGCTGCTGCAGTGGCCCTCCTTGGAACTGCCTTCCCTCTCCTATTTTCTCGCAAGGACTTGTAATTACATTTTTCCATCTCATTGCTTTATTTTTATTTTTTTATTTTTTTTATTTTTAATTTTTATATAATTCGATAGTCGAGAATAAAAATTTGATCTCTGAATGTATCTGTTACAAACATCAGAAATCGCATAGTTTAGCTACAAGGTTTGCCCTCATTGTTTTGGTTTTTGCCCTTTTCTCTTATGATGTTAGTTTTTGAATTGATTTCATAAAAATTGCCATTAAGATACTTGTTGCTCAAAAACAATAAAGATGAAAGCAAAACTAAGATAATATGTTTTTAAGAGTAAAGCCAATGTTGAACAACCTAACCTACCACTCTGCTGGGCTTTGCTAAGCTGCTCCTATTTTATGTAGTTTACAGTTTACTGTTTTTGTGTGGGATGATTTGTTTGTTTGTTTTATTTTCATTTTGTGTTTGCTTGCCAATGCTCATCACAGGTGTCCAGAATGCGATGGAGCGGGTTTTGTTAGGAAGTCAGGGGTGACCTTGAGGGCAAATGCAGCACGGAAGGACCAAGCTCAAATCGTGTGTGCTCGCTGCAATGGTCTTGGCAAGCTCAACCAAGTTGATAAATAGATGTTCACTGTAACCTCCTTTTTGGTTTGTAATAATTATATTATGATCATACTTCGTCTTCAATTATTTTGAAGCTATGAGATTATGAGGTCCCTTTTAACACTGTTAGATCTCCAACATATTACATGTATGCCAAGCGTAATTTACACACTATATATTTGCCAGTATCTAAGCATGCTAGTCTTTGATCTGTGTAACTTTTTATAATTTGAATCCTTGATAAATAAGTGAACAAATTCTCATTTTCGAAAATTGACAAACAAGTCAATGTTGTGGCCCTTCCACAATGCCTCATATTACTAGAATCTAGTTATTTTCATCAAATTATGCTACCTACAAAAGGACGTTGGTTATTTGTGAGGAAGCCTAATTTCCCTATTGGTGTAGTTATAGCACAATTGTGAAGGGGACATATATTCAGACTATTGGCAGATATATAATCGCAATTGTAATCTCGTTTGGCTACAAAATGAATGGCCTAATATCCTTGGTCCTCTTATTGGGCATAAACTTGGGATACTCTTCCAGCGCATGGTTTCATCCATGCTAAAATATGAAATTTATGGGTACAAATGATAGTTTAAGAGTGATAATGACATCTTTTATGGTGTCTCATGACTTTGGTTCAAATCTCATATACCTTTCCGCCACTACCTTCCTATAAAAAAATATGTTAGATTTACTAAACTACTGGCAATAATATATTAGATTCACAAAACCATTGGCAACCGAACTTCTGTAAAATCATGACGAAATAGTATAAACTTCATCATGAGATACTACTAGAATTGCCTAAAAAAGATATTATTACATACAACAATTTTCACAATATTTTTTAGCGTAGTTGAGTTGGCAAGTTTTTATCCTATCACTAACGCTACTTTAGTACTTATTAACTACTTAACACATCTATAGTAATGAAATTTTTTTCTAAATTTTTTGCTTTTTGTGACGCTATTGTTATCATCCATGTAGTGAGGAAAACAAAATCGAATAGACTTTAACGAACTTAGACAAGAGCAATGCTACTACATACACACAAAAATTCACAATAATTTTCACAACATTTGAGTTAACAAGTTTTTACCGGCTGTTATCTAGACTTACCATTAACATCACATTTTTTACCTAACATTAACAATCAGTCACACTTTTGTGTCTAAGGACTTTCTTCTTAGACAAATAAAACTAACAAAACGGCCTGAGTGTCCCAGACTGCATACTATCAAAAGAGAGAGAACCTCAAACTGCGTGCTGTCCACACCTAGTTGCACAAACATGGCACTTGTTTGAAGCGCATGATTACCTCACATTTACATCATTCATTGTAATTGATAAAATATTATTTTCAAGAAGGAAGCATAAAGCACGGAACATAGTAAATTTTTTTCTCAAAATAATAGGCTGAGAGAATGCTAAGTTGAAAACTATCCCAGAATATTTAGCTACACCTTGTATCCGCAGCTTTTTTTCCTGCTGGTTTTTTTTTTTTTTTTGGGTGGGGGGGCTGCTTTCTTACATTTCTGCCGCTTATTTGTCAGGATTGAACTCCAACTTTTCAACTTGAATCCCACTTCAAACAGAATTTTTCTGTATAATTGACTATTAATATATGAGCTCTAGTTCCAATGGTACTTCCTCCATGAAGAATGGTGTGGAGGGTGTGGTCATGAGTCAATACCCACTAGGTGTGTGCAAATTACTAATGAAAACAATATTTTGATCATTTATATACATACCTTTGAACCTGAAATCATCCAACATTTTTTTATTAGCAAGTTACACACGCAGCCGATTGGTCTTGAAGCCAATTCCTCACCCCCCACCTAAACTTACAAGGAGAGGAGATGCCAGTTGAGCTAGAAGTTCATTGGCAAAGCCTTCCATGTGCCAAAAGGGTCATGAAAACAGATAAATGACATCCTAATGGTACCTAGGTGGTTGAAAACCATCTTGATATGAATGTATATAACATGACTATACAAGTAAAAGGCTATAAATTCAGCCTTACCTAATACTACATAATTCTAAATATCCCTAATCTTATTAAAAAACTTCACCAATGCTGATACCATCATTCAATCTAAAATTCTCTGCCTAAGGTAATACCAATTCAAAATAAGCAAAGATGCAACCAGAATGCATTCCATTAAAAAACGAGAAGCAAACAATATCCAAATTTTCATTTGTTTCAAGATTTTGGAATGACCTGCATGCCATACATTACACCATGTTTTTTTTTTCTTATAGATTATAACGATTTTGAGTTTAAAAAGAAGTGCATTTAAGGGTTACATCTCCACAAGTTCTCAACAACAATACACTGCAGGAAAACTGACCTGTAGCAATGATGCCAAAGTAGCAGCAGCCCCTCAAGCTAGTGGTTCTGCTGCTTATTTTCAGTTACAACCTTTCAAAATGAAACTGGTCAGGGTTACAGGTGATGCTATAAAATCAACTACCCTATGAACATCATCACGAGAAAAGGTAAGAAATACAAATTAACAATACCCAACTAGTATCAGGATAATTAAGAACCGTTTCATATGAACACTCCATAGCAGTCCATGCAAGTGATAAGCTACAACTGCACCCTATCTAATAGTTGATTCCAGAAAGCTTTTGAAATCAATATGATCAACGTCTCCTGGTTAACTAGCCATCCTGTCTTGTTTGCAACCTCTAACTAATGACCGTTGGTCCCACTCACAAGTTAGGGGTGGCAAATGGGTGGGTTGGGTCATAAATGGGTTGGTTGTGTAATTATCCATTAATCCATTTATGACCCGTTTATATTAAATTAATTATCCATTACCAACACAACCCATTTAATTAGTAACCCACCCATTTAACCCAAAATGACCCAAATACCTCTAAAACTACTTGAATACCCTCTTAACCTCCAAAATTACCAAAATACCCTTAAATACCCCTTGAAGCCCAAAAAATGACCAAAATACCCACAAAACCCAAAAAATTACCAAAATACTCCCAAAACTTAAAAATGACAAAAATACCCCCAAAACCCAAAAAATGACCAAAATACCTTTGAAACTCAAAAAATACCAAAATATCCTCGAAACCTAAAAAATGACCAAAATACCGCCGAAACCCAAAAAATGACCAAAATACCCTCGAAATCTAGAAACCCAAAAAATGACCAAAATACCCTCGAAATCTAAAAATAACCAAAATACCCCTGAAACCCAAAAAATGACCAAAATACCCCCAAAACCTAAAAATGACCAAAATACTTCCAAAACCCAAAAAATGACCAAAATACCTCCAAAACCCAAAAAATGACCAAAATACCCTCGAAACTCAAAAAATACCAAAATACCCCTGAAACCCAAAAAATGACTAAACTACCCTCAAAACCCAAAAAATGACCAAAATACCCCAAAAACCTAAAAATGACCAAAATACCCCCCGAAACCCAAAAAATTACCAAAATACCCCCGAAACCCAAAAAATGACCAAAATACCAAATGCATACAAAAAAATTTCTTTCATAAATATGGTATATGAGTGCAATACAAGTAGTGTGCCGTAGAACTAGGTGTGCAGTATAAGAAATCTAAAGTCAGTATAGAGCCCATTAAAATATTATTCTATAAATATATATATTTATTTATTTATTGAACATATTGGAGAGAATTTTAGACAACTCAAAATTTTAATTTTAATATTATTATTTTTTTAAGTTACTAAGTTTTTGAACAAGAAAATTGATTATGATTCAATACCACAAACTTTTTTTCCTCCTATTATTCTCTGCTGTTTCTTTTTAAATCTGATATAAAGGTCAAAAACAGCTCAAGTATTCCATCAATAATGTATGTCCTATTCATTTTGGGCATCAATAATGTAGTTGTGAGTCACAACTACAATCATCTGATCCATAAATGTATTATGGCAGACATTTTATGTTAAGAAACCGACAACATAAATCAAGAAAAATGAATTGGACATATATTTTAGCAAGTAGGCCACTGTTATTGAAGAGTAGCACGTGGAGTCAAAAGCACCCAAAAGGACACAATACCACAGAGGGAAAGAAACCATGTTACATACAATAAAAAAGTTCAAAATTGTCTACAAGGAACGGCAGATATTACATACCAAACAGCTTCTACAAATACATTAAGAGAAGAAAGTGTGCATTTCCTATTGTAATAAAAACCATCGGCGGAGGTCAATAAGGTACAACATTAGTACAAGCACAGCTACAAGGGGATTTACCTCCAAAACTTTTGAAGGCCCACTCTAATTGCATAACTATCTTCTTCTCCTTCCACTAGCTAGTGTGAAAATCTAAGTGATCTGCCAATTCATTTCTCTCTTTGATAGAATTCAAAACTGAAAAATTGCATAAGATCAGCTAGAAGCCTAGAACCTTCCACCATTATTATACTTCTTGTTGGATACGTCTCTCAATGGCTTCCTTACCGCCTTCGACTTTGATTTCACTTCGTTCTTTAACATCTCTCTCTGAGAAACGTTGGGGCTCTCCTCTCGCTGCGTGTTTGAATTTATTGTGAAAGGCGGGCTATTTTTATTTTGAGTGGTTTTTTCATTATTCTGGAGCGTAGTAGCGAGTCACCACTCGGAGTTGCACTCGCCCGATTTGTTGAGGCCAAATTGCATAGTAGCGAGTCACTACTTTATCTATTTTACCATCTTACTATACAAAATGCTCAACATCAATAGTTTTATTTTAACATTCAACACAATAAAATAATATAAATAACAATAATAAAATTATATATATATATATATATATATATATATAACAATAAACAACAACAATCACCACCAATACAATAAAATAATATATCTACTACAATAAACAACAATCATCACCTCCAACACAATAAAATAATATAACTTTTAATAAAATGTTATTATTTTTTTACTATCTTAGCAGTGCACCGTAGCTCAACAGCCAAATTTTGTGACTGTTGAGCTAAGTGATGCTCATGTGTTGGTCCATAAGATCAGCTAGAATTAAAATCTGCTTTGCAAATCCAAATTACTAATTGTTTTGGCTTTAAATCCCTGGACCCATCGAATTCAAAGACCCTCCCACACATCAATGCTATTAGCATCACCTACTACACATCAATGCTATAGCCTTTTAAATATCTCTCCATATCAAGAGGCCTGAAATCACTTCAACCCACTTTAGCCTCTCCTTGTTATAAGTGATAGCAAGTGATTTTGTTCCAATCCATCATGATTCATGATTAGCTTAATCTTTTTTTTTTTTTCTTTTTTGAGAAACAGCTTAATCTAGTATAGGCGCATTGATAACTGCTTAATTGATATGGCTATAGTTTGTAAGGTACTTTAACTACTACACTTCACAATCATTTTGGACATCTAGTGACTAGGGTTCATATCATTCAATCGCCACATGCTGACTGCTTACATATAAAAGTCCCCTCTATCACACCGCCTATATATGTGCTTCATTACAAGTAACTGGTGAAGGTACCAATGCTTGCAAGATCTTTTATTAATCATCGTTTACATTGCACCATAATAATATCATTTACATTGTCACATAATGTTGATAAAAAGATAGGCCAAGAAATTATTATTATTATTATTATTTATTTATAATTTATTTTTTCAAAACAAACACAAATTTCACTCTGTATTATTTTATCTTGTAGAAGATCTCCCACAAATATCCTTTCTCTAGCTTTTGACACCTGAAATATCTATAAAAATCCAACAGCCTAGCACATTTCAATTGCCACAAATTCTAATGAAATATAGATTTGACACCAGTTATTCTAATCTGAAATAGTTAAAAGTTTTGGAATATTCAAGTTTATGATCAAGTTGAATATAAATAAATTGTTGTAGAGAGAGAGAGAGAGAGAGAGGGTGGGAGGGGGGGGGGGGGGGGAACTATGCAGAAGGAAGATTTTTTTGGTACTAATAATACTCTTTTTCCAATTTGTGAAACTTGTTCCATGAGCAAGTAGAAATGCTTTTACACTAGACCCTGTCTCTAAATCCAATCCAAAGGACTCTACAACAAAGGCCAAAACGGCACCTACTAGCCAAGATTGACATTGTCTCCCCATATGTTTTTAGCTGATATTTCTCTAGCAATATGAAAGAAGAATTATGACTTCTACAATGGCCAGATTTGCTGATTTATTTTGAAGATGGCTAGACCATAACTACCAACTAGACAAGTTTTTTTTTTTTTTTTTTAAAGTCAAATCAAATTCCAGTGGATACTTTCTCTTCTCCTCATGGAAAATAAAACAATGAAGGAGTCTTGTACAATCACAATTCACAACAACTCGCGGTTTTCCGGTGCCGGAAATTCCACTCATTTTTACATCAAAATCTCAGTTTTGCCACTACCGTCGGTGACGGATGGGATGCCTTCCGTCAAAGAAAAGGCCTCCTGGCAGCCCCAACGGCCACCGCATTCCAAAACTGCTCGTGTATCCGAAATTGGACCCTTGCGTGAGCATGCCGCCGAGGCGGGGGGAGGTATAAACCAATAACCCTCCAAAAAACAATCTTAGTTCTATTGTAACAACGTTTTTATTTCTTAAATCTTGAATCAAAAAAGTTTAATACAATTAATTTTCTATTCTTAATCTTGCGTTTTGTTCTATTCTTAATCTAAAAAAGAAAGAAAAAAATAATTACAATTAATTTTCGTTGTTACGCCTTTATTTCTCAACACTGTAATCTGCTTGAATCATGATTGACACTTGACCCTCATATAATCATCCTCTTGAAGATTAAGGGACGTGTCTTCTTGTCTTTGGATCAGGTACTTGTGAAGAAGGCCTTTGCTGTAAGAAGTGCTCTGAGAGCTGTTATAGGTGATATAATCTTGGCTATTAAAAAGCTGTGTTCTGCAGAGTGTGCACCAGCTGGAAATGATACAAATACAAAGGTTTAGTTTGAATCTCTAAGTTCCTCATCTAGCCTAGGCCTGTCTTTTAATTCCTTGCATGCTATGTTTTTGCAAGCATATCTATCTTCTGATGTAGCTCTATCCATGTGACACTAGCTTATTGTCTAGCAACTTTTGCCATGAGGTGGAGTCGCCATAAATATCGGTGGCATTGAAGTTTTCCAAATTAAAGAAGAAAGTTTTATGTTCAGCACCTTGCTTTAATCAACTAATGATTTGATAAGAAGCTAGATAACTGCTATACTGTGGGAGTTTGCCCTTAGGAGGAAAAGTTGTCTCATTCATCGCATATATGCATCCTTTCTCTGTGTGTCAGTCCCACATATGACCGGGGCTTACATAATATAAGAGGGATGATGTATGTAATCAATGCATTGCAACTTTGATTGATAACGCTGGACTCAGTTACTAAGTACCATACAAGTAACCTAATAAGTTGACTTGTATTTTATGATTTGAATTCAAAATGAATGTAATTATTCTTTTCATGAGCATCACTTTAAGCCTTGCCCCATCAATGGCGAAAATACAAAATCATGCAGTGGTCTTTTTATTTTTTGTTTTTTTTGGTTTGCATCTGTCATTCAGGAGGTTTTTTTTTTTTTTTTTTTTTTTTTTTTTTTTTTTGAGAAACATTCAAATGTTTTGCTTATGACTAAAGAAAAGCCATAAAGGCTTGTGATCAAAAGAGGAACCTTGATAGAGCAATCATATACTTGCATATTTGTCACAATCTTCACTAGTGAAAATGTCTTGTCTTCGATATGGAATTTTACTATTAGTTTCACGTGTGTTTATACTTTTATCTGTAATTTTCTTTTTAATTGAGTCTATGCATTTGTAACTTGCAATTTGTCTTCAATTATGGCAGCCTGATGAGCAATTTAATGGTGATGAAATCTTGGCTATTAAAATGCTTCGCTTTGCAGAGTGTGCACCAGCTGGAAATGATACAAATACAAAGGTTTAGATTGAATCTCTAAGTTCCTCATCTAGCCTAGGCCTGTCTTTTAATTCCTTGCATGCTATGCTTTTGCAAGAATATCTATCTTTTGATGTAGCTTTATCCGTATGACATTGGCTTATTGTCAAGCAACTTTTTCCATGAGGTGGACTTGCCATAACTATCAGTGCCGTTGAAGTTTTCAAAATTAAAGAAGAAAGTTTTATGTTCAGCACCTTGTTTTAATCAACTAATGATTTGATAAGAAGCTAGATAACTGCTAAACTGTAGGAGTTTGCCCTTAGGAGGAAAAGTTGTCTCGCTCATCACATATATGCATCCTTTCTCTGTGTCGGTCCCACATATGACTGGGGCTTACATAATATAAGAGGGATGATGTATGTAATCAATGCATTACAACTTTGATTGATAAAGATGGACTCAGTTACTAAGTACCATACAAGTAACCTAATAAGTTGACTTGTATTTTATGCTTTGAATTCAAAATGAATGTAATTATTCCTTTCATGAGCATCACTTTAAGCCTTGCCCCATCAATGGCGAAAATACAAAATCATGCAGTGGTCTTTTTATTTTTTATTTTATTTTTGGTATGCATCTTTCATTTAGGAGTTTTGTTTTGTTTTGTTTTTTTTTTTTTTTGAGAAACATTCTGATGTTTTTCTTATAACTAAAGAAAAGCCATAAAGGCTAGTGATCAAAAGAGGAACCGCGATAGAGCAATCATATACTTGCATATCTGTCACTATCTTCACTAGTGAAAAGGTCTCATCTTCGATATGAAATTTTACTATTAGTTTCAAATGTGTTTTTACTTTTATCTGTAATTTTCTTTTTAATTGAGTCTATGCATTTGTAACTTGCAATTTGTCTTCAGCTATGGCAGCCTGATGAGCAACAGGTGCAAAAACTTGTGGAGATGGGCTTTGCTGAAGCTGCTGTGAGAAGTGCTTTGGAAGCTGTTAATGGTGTTGAAATCTTGGCTATTAAAATGCTTCGCTTTGCAGAGTGTGCACCAGCTGGAAATGATACAAATACAAAGGTTTAGATTGAATCTCTAAGTTCCTCATCTAGCCTAGGCCTGTCTTTTAATTCCTTGCATGTTATGTTTTTGCAAGCATATCTATCTTCTAATATAGCTTAATCCATGTGACACTAGCTTATTGTCAAGCAACTTTTTCCGTGAGGTGGAATTGCCATAACTATTAGTGCCATTGAAGTTTTCAAAATTAAAGAAGAAAGTTTTATGTTCAGCGCCTTGTTTTAATCAACTAATGATTTGATAAGAAGTTAGATAACTGCTAACCTGTGGAAGTTTGCCCTTAGGAATAAAAGTTGTCTCATTCATCACATATTTGCATCCTTTCTCTGTTTGTCAGTCCCACATATGAATGGAGCTTACATAATATAAGAGGGATGATGTATATAATCGATGCATTGCAACTTTGATTGATAAAGCTGGACTCAATTACTAAGTGCCATACAAGTAACCTAATAAGTTGACTTGTATTTTATGATTTGAATTCAAAATGAATGTAATTATTTCTTTCATGAGCATCACTTTAAGCCTTCCCCCACCAATGGCGAAAATACAAAATCATGCAGTGGTCTTCTTATTTATTTATTTATTTTTGGTTTGCATCTGTCATTCAGGAGTTTTGTTTTTTTGTTTTTTTGTTTTTTTTTTGAGAAACATTCAGATGTTTTGCTTATGACTAAAGAAAAGCCATAAAGGGTTGTGATCAAAAGAGGAACCTCAATAGAGCAGTCATATACTTGCATATCTGTCACTATCTTCACTAGTGAAAATGTCTCATCTTCAATATGAAATTTTAATATTAGTTTCAACTGCGTGTGTATTTTTATCTGTAATTTTCTTTTTAATTGAGTCTATGCATTTGTAACTTGCAATTTGTCTTCAGCTATGGCAGCCTGATGAGCAGCAGGTGCAAAAACTTGTGGAAATGGGCTTTGCTGAAGCTGCTGTGAGAAGTGCTCTGGAAGCTGTTAATGGTGTTGAAATCTTGGCTATTAAAATGCTTCGCTTTGCAGACTGTGCACTAGCTGGAAATGATACAAATACGAAGGTTTAGATTGAATCTCTAAGTTCCTTATCTAGCCTAGGCTTGTCTTTTAATTCCTTGCATGCTATGTTTTTGCAAGCATATCTATCTTCTAATGTAGCTTAATCCGTGTGACACTAGCTTATTGTCGAGCACTTTTTCCATGAGGTGGAATTGCCATAACTATTAGTGCCATTGAAGTTTTCAAAATTAAAGAAGAAAGTTTTCTGTTCAGCACCTTGTTTTAATCAACTAGTGATTTGATAAGAAGCTAGATAACTGCTAAACTGTGGGAGTTTGCCCATAGGAGGATAAGTTGTCTCATTCATTACATATATGCATCCTTTCACTGTGTGTTGGTCCAACATATGAATGGGGCTTACATAATATAAGAGGGATGATGTATGTAATCGATGCATTGCAACTTTGATTGATAAAACTGGACTCAATTACTAAATGTCATACAAGTAACCTAATAGTTGACTTGTATTTTATGATATTAATTCAAAATGAATGTAATTATTCCTTTCATGAGCATCACTTTAAACTTTACCCCATCAATGGCTAAAATACAAAATCATGCAGTGGTCTTTTTATTTTTATTTTTGGTTTGCATTTGTCATTCAGGAGTTTTGTTTTGTTTTGTTCTGTTTTGTCTTTTTTTTTTTGGGAGAAACATTCAGATGTTTTGCTTATGACTAAAGAAAAGCCATAAAGGCTTGTGATCAAAAGAGGAACCTCGATCGAGTAGTCATATACTTGCATATCTGTCACTATCTTCACTAGTGAAATGGTCTCGTCTTCGATATGGAATTTTACTATTAGTTTCACGTGTTTGTACTTTTAGCTGTAATTTTCTTTTTAATTGAGTCTATGCATTTGTAACTTGCAATTTGTCTTCAGCTATGGCAGCCTGATGAGCAGCAGGTGCAAAAACTTGTGGAGATGGGCTTTGCTGAAGCTGCTGTGAGAAGTGCTCTAGAAGCTGTTAATGGTGATGAAATCTTGGCTATTAAAATGCTTCGCTTTGCAGAGTGTGCACCAGCTGGAAATGATACAAATACAAAGGTTTAGTTTGAATCTCTAAGTTCCTCATCTAGCCTAGTCCTATCTTTTAATTCCTTGCATGCTATATTTTTGCAAGTATATCTATCTTCTGTTGTAGCTCTATCCATGTGACACTAGCTTATTGTCTAGCAACTTTTGCCATGAGGTGGAGTTGCCATAACTAAGTGCCATTGAAGTTTTCATAGTTAAAGAAGAAAGTTTTATGTTCAGAACCTTGTTTTAATCAATTAATGATTTGATAAGAAGCTAGATAACTGCGAAACTGTGGGTGTTTCCCTTTGGGAGAAAAAGTTGTCTCATTCATCACATATATGCATCCTCTCTCTGTGTGTCGGTCCCACATATGACTGCGGCTTACATAATTTAAGAGGGATGATGTATGTAACTAATGCATTGCAACCTTGATTGATAAACAAAACTTGGAACAAAAAAAAGAAACGCTTGCTGTCGCGTGTATACATGTATGTTTCCCTTTGCCAACTGTGGTATTCAAAGTTCGAAGGAAAATGGTTACTAGGTCTTATCCTTGTTGTTCTGGTTTCAGAGAAATGAATTACTAGGTCTTATCCTTGTTGTTCTGGTTTCAGAGAAATGAATAACTGAAAGTGAAAACTAATATTTGTAATAGGCTTAGTTAAGTGGGGTGGGGTGTGGGGGCTGTTTAGTTTGGACAAGAAAAAAAATTTCTATTTTTATTTTTCTTTCTTACAGTTTCTAACAAAAGGACCTAAAGGAGATTCTGGCTGGAGTTGGTTGGATATTTGTTATATACATTGGTTTATAGGTACCTTGAAAAGGGGAGAATGGGGTTCTTTAATTGCATGCTTCAATGGTTGGGATCTGGGTTTCATTTGTTGAGGTTGCTATGAAATGGGTTTTCAAATAGTCACATTGTTAAACATTCACTATGTTGAGAGTGTTTTATAATTTGTTGCCGGTTTAGAGATCGTAGATGGGTGTGGCATGTAATTAATCCAAACTGATCAAATTTGATGATTTCTGTGATTAGTAAATGACCATATGTATGATGAACTGATATTTCTAATAAATATTATCATTTAAATTTATGTAAAATTATGTTATTACTATTGTAGTTTTATTTAATTATCTTTGTATTCATAAATATAAGGTAAAAGAAGAAGATGGAAGTTTCTGTATCCATCTTTAAATGATTGTTGGTTGTAAAAATAGATAATGAGGTTTGCAGAAGTATTTCTCTTGCTGTCTTTGTTTAGTATATCGGCATCAATTTATGAACTTGATTTTCTATTGACTATTATTGCAGGATGGTGCATTGATAATTCGAAAGCCATGGGCTGTATTTTGCTCTTAACTTCCTGGCATGGAAGCTAGATGTAGATTCGAGTTTTGGCTTAGGGACGCTCACTGAGAATGGTTCCAAAGTTACAGCTTTCTTAAATTGATGAAGACCAGCTCTTCCATACTTTTTTTTTTTTTTTTTTAATTTTCTAAATTCCCTAAGAGTTTGATAAAAGAAATCCCCATAATAGTACTAATATATTTGATTCGAGATGCAATTTCAGCATAGGCATCTAACACACTACAAAACCCAGAAATTTCAAACTCCAATTCATGCTATATGCATATAAGAACATGATGGTTGTTCTAAGTTTCTAACCTTCTCTCTAATTTTTTCCAATGACCAAGTCTATGTCCCAAAATTTTGGGATTGACTATAGATCCTCAAGAAAGAAAAAAAGAAAAAAAAAAAAGTGGATTGCAACTGATGTTAGGCATTGAAAAACCCCAATTCAGATTGCTTCACACTACACAAATTGTATGAAGTACTCACATGTAACAAAATCAGTTTTTAAAAAGCTTTTTTAGTAGGTACTATACAATTATCAGACAAAAATACTCAAATTAACCTTTCATTGAAAGTTGTGGATTTCAATTAGCTTAATTAGTAAAATCTTTTGTCATTGAATATGAAATTTGGGGTTTGAATCCTGACCTATACAAAAATCCAATTGGTATTTGTATGTTGAAATTCTATTGTATATGTCAAAAAAAAAAAAATCATTAACTGAAAATTTATGGACCATAGTTAACGAACTTGACTGAAAACTGGTGACGAACAAGTATACTCTCAATTTAAAATGAATCAATTTCATAATTAAGATTAAACATTACAAATATAAACACTAAAATCTTAACAGTAAAATAGTACAAGCTAAGATTACATTTACTATGATAATAACAAAAGCATTTTTAAAAAACACAAACAACTATTTTACTATAGTCCCATGAACTACTGATGCAATCAATATGTTTAAAAAAACTATTTTTAAGATAAGAAAAAGGACCAACTAGAACAATTCCATTAATTATTTAGTAGTTAATAAATCTAACATGTAGTTTGGTTCAGTGAAATAACTATGGTTTCTCATATGGTTTGGAATATAACATGTATATCTTAGACTATAGCAGTGAGATTATGTTTTTTTTTTTTTTTTTTTTTTTTCAGAACTTTTCTGAACGCAGGAATGCTTAAAGAAGAAAATGCACTATTCTAAGCATTTTATCTATTGCCTCAGGATTTTTAAATTTTTTTTTTTTAAACTATTGCTTCAGGAACAAACATTTTACATTGCAATTCCTATGGTACATTTTGCGCATACGATATCCACACTTTCACGCTAGGTGTCCACATTTTACACACGATGAGACAAAATGTGTATGAAGAGTGTATAAAAGGAGTATAAGACAATCAAAACCCTTTACTTTTTTGTCACTTCAAAACCATGAATACCACCACTAACAACACCATCATTAATATTAAAAACGCGCCTGCACGTGATTTCTATATGGTTTTCTTTTAACTTTTCTTTTGCTCCGAGAGTACAAGCAAAATGCCCAAACAAATAGTGCATGTCATCAATGCTTAATTCTTTTTTTCTTCTTTATGCCATTTAAATGTCGACAGATTATAGCTTCAATGAGTGAGTTTTTAGTTTCCAATATAATGTACATATGCCAAGAGCTTGTAACTCAACTGAAACTTTCTGGTGTTTCCAATAGAGGCGTCCAAGGTTCAAGTCCTCTCTCCCCCAACCATCAATATATATATATATATATATATATGTGTGTGTGTGTGTGTGTGTGTGTGTGTGTGGGAACAAGTTTTAGTCATGAGCTTTCTGGAAAGGTTTACTACAGTGTCAGCATAAATTTGTCAGAATTCATTATATATTACATCAAAGGTTGACTATGTTGAACCAGTCAGTCACCAGATTAAACTTCCTGTTCAATCTGCAGAAGGGGTGCTTTTGGTGAATTGATAATTTGATATCACATACTATGAAGTAAATTCTTGGGTCAAGGTTGGGTGATTGAAACTCCCCAAGAACACACACACACACACACACAAAGAAAGTTCATAACTTTACGTCTTTCTCAAGTAAATTAATTTGGTCACTTTCATTCATCACACAACATATATAGTGAAATCTAATAAAATAAAAACAGATTTTGAGACCAAATCATACCACAGTGTCTCATGCATATCAAAAATTACACCACATTAGTTTCTTGGGATAAATGCCTGGTTGAGGTCTCATCCTGAAAGGAAGATGATAGAGCATATTTAGACAACCTTGCACTTTGAAAAATATTTTGGAATGAAGAAACAAAAAATCAAGGATAACACTAACCATGTTAGACAATTGGTCTCTTATAGAGTACATGGAACTCAGCATCGTCTCTAGAGTATC
>JARYZH020000918.1:0-52881 GCA_030021035.2 Notholithocarpus densiflorus
AGAGACCAAGTCATCATGGGCTAAAACAAAAAATTAATATTCAATTTTTCCGAAACTCGATAGATCGAGAGGTGTAGTATCGAGACCTGCCATTTCAACTTTTCTTGAGTTGTTTCTTGAGTAATAATACCATTTGTTTATTCAACCGAAGTCTTCTTGAACACACTAGAAAATAAAACTCAATTACAAATAAAGTGCGTTTTGATCTCGAATATGCCAATACATAAAAATATGACTCTTACCTATACAATCTCTCTAATTAATACACTTTTGATAATAATATAAAGTCATACAGAAATTTGATTTTAGGGCATTAATCCTAACATTTGCATCCATGTACAAGTTGATTGTACATCAAATGGATGAAAAGACAATTTCTTAAATGGTGATATGGGAAAGTTTACATATGGAACAATCCGAGGGTTTTGTACTTCTTGTAAATAAAAAAGGAAAAAAAAAAAAAGTTTTCAATCTTATCAAATCTTTGTATGGCTTAAAACAAGCGTCAAAAAAATGACATGAAAATTTTGATTATGTTATCTTATTTGATGTTTTTACACTTAAATGGAGCCCGCAAATGTATACATTCTAAGTTTACAAATAAATATGATATCATAATTTGTCACTATGTTGATGATATTTTACTGTTGTGTTTAAGATGAAAGATCTAAATTATGGCGATAGTATTTGGAAAAACAAAGTAAGAAAAACATAGTGAGTGTTTTGCAATATGTCAATCTTATTATGTTGAGAAAGTACTTAAGAGTTAAGAGATTTGAACATCTCAAAGTAAATAAGCAATGAAACACACCTTAAGATCAGAACTAAAAGTTGAGTGAAAATACTGGAATGATGATTAAAAAGCTTAAGTATATTGGTGCTATAGGTAGCATATGTTTGCCACGCATTAAACTAGGTCAGGCTATATAGTATGCAAACCTCTGAGATATATAAATAATCCTAGTGTTGATCACTGTGAATTTTTTTCATAAAATATTACCTCAAATGAATTCTTTTGATTTCATCCTTCATGTACTTTCTTGATATATCTTAATATTTCTTTTATGGTTGCATCTTTTGCTTTATTTTTGTATTAAGCTAAATCCAATTTCCTTTATAACTTTTTTTTGTCCTTTATAACTAATTATGTATGTTTTTTTTTATTAATTTGAACATTGATTCATACATGGACTTTCTCTATTTTTTTTTTCTTGAACAAAAAGAGCTCAATAATTGGTATTAGATTTACTATGCCTATATTTTATATTGATTGTCGTATATAAAATTGTTTTATTTTTGTAAATTGATTTATCAGTTGTTAATATTTTGAATTTATTTTTTATTTATAAATAGTGTAAAAATGTATTATATATATATATATATGAGCTTACGGTTCGACCAATGATTATTTAGTTATAGGAAGAATCTAATGACCCAAAGCCTACACCAAATCAAATTCTTAACTAAATTAACATTACTGTTTATGGAAGTTGATGGGACCAACGAACTCTCTTGCCCAGACGACCTCATCAAACACCTTCGTCCACCTAGCCACAGCATGGACGAGGGAAGGCAAGTCATTAATAAGAAGTTTCAATGCCTTGGACAATTTCCAATTAGCTGTTAGACCATTGGTAGCTCATCAAAACCTGCATTAATAAGCCCTGAGGCGTTACAAAGAGAGCACTAAAGCCACAATTAAGGCCCCAACGGCTAGAAACTATGAAGCTATATGTACACGCTCACCAGAACCAGACAAGGTACATAGACACACAACCAAAACTTATTAGCACACGTAACTCTAATATTCCAAGTTCTCTTACTTCCTAAAAAGCTTCTATACGCTGATTTTATCATCGGAGACTCCGTGGCAGGCACCACACCGGTGACCACCTAAGGACGACTTTTCACTACACTTGCAGATACAGCGATGAAATTCCTACTTCATCTGGACGAACCTACACAACTGACGATTTTCGCACCATCACTAATCATAGTTTAATTTTAATATTTTATGAACTAGGGATAAATAGTCTTCACCAAATCGTCCACCCATGTCTAATATAAAAAAATTAAAAGAAGATTTTAAAAAGCATGAAAATAAATGTTGATGAGAATGAGGGCCTTCAAAAGTAAAGACATTACCGAGTTAAATCAATCATTAACCAAGTGAATGAACGTGGACGTCATTATTATTATTATTATTATTTTTTGGGATATTGCATGTGGAATTTTTTTTGGTTAATGTAACAAAATGAAGAGAAAAACTCATTCTAAAATTAAAAAAAAAAAAGAACAGAAAAATTATATGTCTATCTCCTTTGTTATGTGCCAGTTAAATAGTCACTGTCAAGTAACGCAACCTGGAACTGAAATCGAAATTTAAATGTTTAAAAAAAAAAATTTATTTTAATAGATATAATCAGTTACAACCTACCATATAAGATAATTGTGAAAAAAAGTGTGGTAAAAGTTATTGTCCTATAATAACACACCAGTGAAACCAAAAGGTTAAAGATGGACTTAATGATTACCTTAATGTGGACATTATAAGACCATAATAAATTGATTTTATTTATTTTTTGTTTTATATATGTATATTTACTATTTAGTTAAGGTGGATATCCAAAATTCTTTATGGGGCGCCACTGTTCCTTCAGGTGATCATATATTGATTTGGTCCTTTTTTTTTTTTTTTTTTTTTTTTAAGCTTATTCAGTTATTCTCAAGAATCTCAACACATATTGTTTAGTACTTGTTGGGCTAACTACAAAATTTCAGAACACAAACAAGGTCTAAGATGTGAAAACCTAGAAAAGGAAGCCCATATGTATAATGGCTAGACTAATCTATTGTCTATGGCGGGCAGAACAGTTCTTATCCAATCTTCTTTGTCTACCATTCCCAACTACACCATGCAGTGCACTTATCTCCCGAGCAAAGTGCTGGATGGTATAGATAGGATCAACAAAAAATTTTTGTGGGGCTCTACGGACAACTCAAAAAAGATGCATTAGGTGGGTTGGCATAAAGTGACAAGGCCTAGGAAGGAGGGTGGCTTGGGGTTACAGTCTGCAAAAGGAAGGAACACTTCCTTGCTGGCAAAGCTTAACTGGAGACTTCACCTTATCTCCCTAGGAAGGAGGGCGGCTCGGGGTGGAAGGCTAATCTATTGTCTATGGCGGGCAGAACAGTTCTTATCCAATCTTCTTTGTCTAGCATTCCCAACTACACCATGTAGTGTGCTTATCTCCCGAGCAAAGTGCTAGATGGTATAGATAGGATCAACAAAATTTTTTTGTGGGGCTCTACTAACAACTCAAAAAAGATGCATTGGGTGGGTTGACATAAGGTGACAAGGCCTAGGAAGGAAGGCGGCTTAGGGTTACAGTCTGCAAAAGGAAGGAACACTTCCTTGCTGGCAAAGCTTAACTAGAGACTTCACTCAGAAAAAGAAACTCTTTGGGCCAAAGTTCTTAGGAACAAGTACTGCACTCATCGGAGAATAAGCTCGGCCAACAGTGATAATCTTCCTTGTTCCCGAGTATGGAAAGGCATGAGAAAAGGTCAGGATGTTTTTAATGCTGGAACAAAATGGGTCATTGGGAGAGACAGCAAGCTCAGGTTTTGGCTGGATAATTGGTCTTCTCAAGGGCCTATTAGAAATTTAGTGCAGGGCCCTCTAAATAAGGGCGAAAGTAGCATGGAAGTTAAGGAAGTGGTTTCGGCGGATGGTTGGAATTGGTTGAAATTATCTTTTGATCTTCCCTTGAATATAAAGATGGAAATTCAGGCTACTCCCTATGTTATAACTGCTAGGAGTGAGGATAGATTGTCGTGGGCAGCAAATTCCCATGGGAATTTTGATCTAAAAAGCGCGTATAATTTGGCAACTATAGGAAGTGTTAACCATGATTTCGAGGGGCATTGGATTTGGAATAGACGACCCGGAAACTATTATTCATTTGCTTTGGGATTGCTGGGGTAGCAAAGAGCTCTGGAAGCAGCTTGGTATCTCTGAAATGGATAGGAGTTTTTTTACTTGTGATCTTCACACATGGCTGACCGTAAATGCAAGGAATGAACATCCTAATTGTCACAGCAACCTCCCCTGGAATATAGTGTTCCTCTTTGCCATTTGGATGCTATGGAAGCAAAGAAACAGTCTAGTTTTCCAGAATAGAAGTTCCAACCCAAATTTGGCTACCCATATTATTAGTCAAGCAAGTGATTTCCACTAGTGTGCTCTGAATTGGAAGAAAGCCAATAGTTTCACAATGAAGAATATTAGATGGGAGAGGCCAAGAAGTGGCTGGAGGAAGCTAAACACGGATGGGTCCTCTTTAGGCAACCCGAGTCTAGCTGGTGGAGGAGGTGTGATTAGAGATGAGACTGGTAATTGGGAGGTAGGCTTTTCAAGGAGGATTGGTGTTACTTCGAGCTTTGAAGCGGAGTTATGGGCTTTAAGGGATGGACTTACCATCTGTGTGAACAAGAACTTCCAATTTGTTGAAGTAGAGTTGGATGCAAAAGCCATAATAGATGTCCTCAAAAACCCCAGTCAGAAAAATCCCATCCTTTCCTCCCTTCTGGATGATTGCAAGCAGCTAGCATCTCAGATCCCTTGCATTTGATTTAGCCACTGCTACCGTGAAGCTAATAGATGCGTTGATTACCTCGCAAGAAAAGGTGTGAAACAGAATGAAGATTTCTACATTCTTGTTCATCCTCCTGTGGAATTACTTCCTGCTCTTAACCATGATCTGTCTGGTTTATTTGTAACCAGGTGTTGTCCTGCTGATCTTTTGCTCTTGTAGTTTCTTTATGTTTTATCCCAGTTACCAAAAAAAAAAAATAATAATAATGGCTAGGTTACGTAAGAGGGGCACGTGGTAGGTTAAGTGAATGAGTCACATAAAAACATGTGGGAGCTAGTTGTTGTAGCGCGCGGTTTTAGGAGAGTTTTTATAGAAAGAACGTGGGAACATTAAAGTGAGGTTGCCTCAATGGTTATAAAAGGCGGTTGGGCAATAAAGAAACGTGGGACATGTGGGAGATGGTTGTTGGAGCGGTTTTAGGAGAGTTTTTATAAAAAGAACGTGGGAACATTAAAGTGAGGTTGCCTCAATGGTTATAAAAGGCGATTGGGCAATAACGAACGTGGGACACATGGAAGAAGGAACGAACCAAAGAGGGACATGTGGTAGTAAGTAATGAAGATAATGGCCAAAATCCCCAGAGCATATAACTTTTTTTTTTTTTTTTTTTTACTTATAGCGTCTACTCCTGATCATAACTCTTTATCATCAAATTAAGACACCAATTAGTTTTTGGTGTAGGCAGGGATTGAACTTCAGATCTTTTATTCAACCATCAAAAACTTTACCAGAGCTAATGACTATATAACTTATTGAGAGAACTTATTTAGAACATAAACATTGCACTCTCTAGAGATCATTAAATTAGGTTCTTACGATTTAGTCTCTTAATCCTTTAGGCCGGTAAGGAGATCTCTTCATATGCTTGTAAGTTTATGTGCTAGTAGACCTGTACACGGTGTGGTGCGGCCGGTTATTGGAGAGTTTATTTGCACCACACCTATAGGGTGCAGTTTTCTCTCATGCTTGACCACACCTCATCTATGAAGGGTTTGGCACTAGTCTACAAAAGGTGCGATGCACCATACTGGTTTCGGTGCGGTTAGTTCGGTTAATTTCTCCATTTTCTTAGGAATCAAACACAACGCAGTTAACAACCCAAACCTCATCATAATCATTCAAAAACCCAAATATTCCACAAAAAGAAAAGGAAACAAAGGAAAACACACAAATACAAACAAATTCACAATCTTTCTCTTAAAAATATTCAATTTCAAATTAATAAATAAACCCATTTAGAAAATAAAAAAACTAAACCAAATCCATAAAAGATAAATCAAAACTATAGAAAATAAAATACATAAACAAACCTCAATGCAAGCATTGTAAGGAGGAGCATAAAATTCAAAATCTTCTATAAAACTTCCTGAGAATAGCAAAATGGAGAGGAAAAAATGAAACTCCAAGAATTGTGGCATCAAGCAACAGTAGCAACAAAGGTAGAGAGTGAGCAGACAGAAACAGAGAGGCGAGGAGGAGACGTTTATGGGAGAGGGAGAGGCTGGGTATCTAATAATTTTAGGGTTTAAAGTTGAAACATTGTAGTTTTGATTTTTTTTTTTTTTTTTTTTTTTTTTTTTTTTTAAGCTGATACCAAAACGATGTAGTTTTGGAACTGATATTAAAATTAATGTTAGTCTCAAAACGGCGTTGTTTTGGTGTCAAATTAAGATTATATAAAAAAAAAATTTTAAAAAAAAAAACCCTAATGTTCTTAACCCAATTATACATCACCAGTTTCTCAATTTCTCCATGCCGTATTTCCTTTTTCCTTGCCTCTCTCAAACCAACTCTCTTCCATTCTTTTTTTTTTTTTTTTGAACAAATTTCTTGCAATCTTTCTACTGAAACACAATAGATCATACATACATTAAATTATATAATATATATATATATATATATATATATATTCGGTGTGGTGCAGTTTCTCGCCGAAGTGTAAAATAGCTGCTGATCACCGCACCAGCTGTTGTTGATATGCCTAAATCTCCTTCGACCACCGCGCCAGACACCTATGGTGGAGCTTTGTAGCGGTCGGATCGGTTTGGTACCGTACTGGCCAGTTGCATCGATGCCGGTCGGATCCTAAGCATGCCTATGTGCCAGTACTTGTATTTGTGAAAATTCTGAAGTTTGATGTGATATGTACATGTTTGTGATAATCTGATTCGTTTGAATGTTCATTCAATGCAATTTAGTGTTATGAGGATTTAATCAATTGAACATCTATGTAAGGTAAGTGCTTGATCTTCACTGGATTCTCCTTCATGGTTGTTTTTTGTTCTTCATCGGATTCTACTATTCTTTTTCTTGTCCTTTTCTCACTTTCTTTTTCTAATTTTAGATTATTTTTTTATGCGTGATTTAGCAGGTCTGTGCGGGTCTTTCACAGTTTTTGAAGAGCTTCATAATTTTAGGGAGCCAATCACTCAAAGGTACTAGCTACATACGTTTCTCTTTTTTTTTTTTTTTTTTTTTTTAGGGGGGGGGGGGGGGGCTCTTTTCCTCTTTTCTTTGATTATGGATTATTATGAAATTACTAGAGCTGATTTGTGTTTGGTCTAATCTGCTATTGTTAAGTGTCAATTGTTAACATGAGGTTAATGGTTATTATCAAATGGGTATTTTTGTGTTTCATCCAATGGCGCCATATATAACCTCATGCCATAAAACTGTACACGTAGGATAGAAATTAATATCCTAACGTGTCTCTACCTCATGAATCTATTTGAATTATATTGTTAAGGTTGTACGCGGGTTATTATAGAGCAACACAACTGGTAAGGACATATTTTATGTAATTGGCTAATTCTTTGACAAAATGCACTTTACTTGTAATTGGGTAGATCTAGGATGTGTTTAGTACTTCAAGAAACAAGAGTTCAAGTCAAGTATTAAAGTCATGAAGATTGGACCAAGAAACAAGTGAAGAAAAGTTGTTTATTAAAGCTCGACAAATACCTCGACAGAAACAGTATCTATCGAGATTTAAGAACGAAGCTCGATAGAAGCTGAATCTGTCAAGATCTACGAAATCAGAATTTTCATATCTAATTTTTGGCCCTAGCTGACATATATGTGTAGGATTTCTTTTCTCACAACCTTAGACATATATAAGGCTTATTTTAAAGGCCGTTATACATGGAGAACACATGCAGAAAGTGACCTAGTGCCTTATTCTTTCTATAAGAAGTTATTGCGTCTTTTGCGCCTTAAGGTTTTGTAACCAAGTACTTCTTAATATTCATTGTTGATGAAGTGAAGAACTTTGTAGCCAACAACCTTCTTCATGTTGCTGGAGTTAGTCACGTACTGGGATCCGTGCAAAAGGGTGGCATTCATATATTGAAGAGTTTAGAGGTTCTAAAGCGGCAGAAGGTTTCCTGTAAATTCATCTACGGGGATTGTAGAGTTTAGGGACAAAGGTTTTGTATTAGGTCAATGAGGAATTCAAGAAAATATCATCCACGGAAGTTGCCAAGGAAGCATGGACCATTTTTTAGACCACCTATGAAGGTACCAAGGCAATAAAGACTGTGAAGTTTCAAAGACTCACTAGTAGTTTTGAAGAAATAATGATGGAGGAGGATAAGACCTTTGATGAGTTCTATGCTAAACTCAAAGATATTGTGAATTTTGCCTTCAACGTTGGAGAATCTATAGCAGAATCCAAAATTGTTAGGAAAATCCTTAGGTCCTTACCTGAAAGATTCCATGCCAAGATCACTATCGTTGAAGAAGTGAAGGACATTATTCAAATTCCTTTGACTGAGCTTGTAAGGAACCTTCAAACCTATGAGATGGGATTAAGTTTAATGGGAAAAGGTGGAAAGAGTAGAAACTTGTCTCTTAAGGGTATATAGGAAGAGATTGATGACTCTAAAGATGAAGATGAAAGCGAAGATGAAGATGAAGATGAAAGCGAAGATGAAGATGAGGATGAGGATCTAACCTTCATAGCTAATGAGATTATCAAGCTTCTTCAATATAGGAAAAGGATAAGGAAAAATCTCCTAGGAAATCTAAATCCTCTAGGAAGGATAAGAGTGAGAAACCCCTTATCCAGTGACATGAGTGTAAAGGTTTTGATCATATGAGGATAGAGTGCCCAAACTACCTTATGAAGGAAAAGACCAAGAAGTCAAAAGATAAAGGGTTGGTTGCTACCTTGAGTGATATTGAGAATGACTCTTTTGATGAGAATGTGGATGAATGTAGTCACTTTATGGCTTTTGCTGCCACAACCGATAAGGTGATTGTGGAGAGTGCTAGTGATAGTGAGGATTCTTCTCATGATGAAGTACCCAAGAAGTTAAACCCTCAGGAAGCCTATAATAAGCTATGCACTGAGTTTATAAAATCTGAAAAGGCTTTACATCTTTGTAGAAAAGAGAGCTTAATGAGATAAAAACTGAAAAAACTGATCTATTAGTCAAATTAGATGAGACTACAAGGTTGGTTGAAACTCTTGTTGTGGAGAACACCTCATTGGATGAGAAGGTCAAGAATCTGTAGAGCTTAGTCAAGCTAGAACTTAAATAGAGAGGATATCTAGTGCAAAGCTTGATGAGGTCTTGAGTGCTCAAAAGTCAAGTTCTGATAAGGCTGGCTTAGGATATGTTGACTCCTCCAGTCCCTCCTCTTCCACGGCTTCTGGATCAAAGACTATCTTTGTGCCCCAATCTGAGAAAGGCGATAAAGGTATGAAATCCATAACTGATTTGTCTAATTCTAAATCTTTTGTTAGACCTCACTCAAGGAAGTCTAGTAGTCCTAAAACTACTCATGTTTTTCACCATTGTGGTGTTTCTGGACACATTCATCCTAATTGCTTTAAGTTATATCCTCAAAAGCAAGTGTCCAAACGGTCACAGGTTTCATCTCAAGGAACTACACCTTTGTTTGGAGAGTTATTAAAAGTCTTGAGTTTTTTAACTCAATTTCAGAATTATAATTCTTCTATGTCCTTTAGTAGACATACTAGGACACGTGCATTTTCATCTTCACGGCCAAAGACTTGTGCTGTGTGGATGAGAAAGGAGCCTAAGACTTAATTGTCTTTTCTGTTGTCCTCTGCTTTAATTCTTTCTATTTAAAGTATGACTCTCTTTGCTTGATTTCTTATCTGCTTTTGGAATCATGCATCTACATCTTTCATTCATGCTTTCATGTTGTTTGTCTGTTTTTGTTTGGTTGTTTAGTTTATATTTACAACATTTTAATGGTAAAAAGTAATGTTAATAGTGAGGACTAAAATTAAAATTAATAAGAACTTGTCATTTAAAATTTATTATGAAAATATTATAAACTTTAGCCAAAAATAAATTCCCTTAAACTAATGCTCCTTTGGGTCCGCTAGAGGTTGAAGCTAAGGCTATGGAAGTAGTTGTATTTTTTGCAATGGATATTGGAGTACATGGTCTTGTCTTTGAAGGGGACTCACTCCAAGTCTGCAATGCTCTACAGGGACTTACTATTCCTCCTCCTGCTGTTGCTAATGTCATAGATGGCATTCTTTCTAATGTATAGTTTTTTTGTACTATTGTTTTTTCTCACATTAAGAGAGACGGCAATAAACCTACTCATATTTTAGCTTATCACACTAAGTTTGTTATTGATTTTGAGGCATGAGTTGAGAAAACTCCCCAATTTCTAAAAACTGCTATAGCCTTTGATGTAACGGATAAATGCAATGCTGCAATATTTTCCCATAAAAATATTAACACTAGATTTTAAAGCATCCACCAATTCTTTTTATAAGGTATGTCCCCTCCCAATTTAATCAAAGTAGTTGGGGACATATATTGATGGGGCATACGTGCATGAAAATAATGTTCCACTATCGGAATTTTCCTTTTTCCTCTTTGACCAAAGATCAATGAAGGAATTGACAAAACATAAAGAAAGTAGCTAATTATTAGGATTAGGATCGGGGACAACCAATGCAATTACACCCTCTTCACTCATATTTATTTTTATTATTTTTAATTTTTTAATATTTTTTTATTCAAGAAGAGCTGAGATTAATTGAAAGTTGATTTTTTCAACTCTCAATCTCAACCCTTTAAAGCTAGAGTATTGCACCTAATTAATTTCAATCCCGATTATTGTGCATGGTAGCTAGAGTACTAGACTACTGTTGGAATTTTCCTTTTCTTGAAAAAAAAATAAGGAAATTTAAATTCCCCCTGAATAATCCTCATTTTATTAACGAGAGCTGTTAACACAAAAATCAGAGGAAAAAGAACTTCTCCGTGACAATCCGGGCTTATGAAAAAAGGATGGAAAGAAAAATAAACGAGGGCCCAACAAACAAGATCATCAGTCAAAGAGTTAAATTCTCTAGCAACATGATTACAGCAAAATAAAAAAATAAAAAAAAATAAATAAATAAAGAAGAAGATAATGTAATTCGAATATTTTCTGTAATAGTCGTCTTAGACGGAGCCTATGAGGCTATGAATAACATTAAAAGCAGCAATTTATAGCTGTGTTGTCGTGGTGAACGGTGTTCTGTTGACTTGTTTTAGCTGGTGTTCCAGTTTTCTTTGTGATATGTACTGATAGAACGATTCATTATTTCTATCTTGTTCTCGCACTTTAATGTACTAGTATTTTCAGGGGGGAAAAAAGAGTGGAGCTCAACCAATTGAATTGGGCGCCCACAAATTGCGGACTATAATTGATATAAGGGCACATTTAGTACATTGAATTAAAATTACAACATGAAGGGTCATTTTTATTGCTGGAAATGAAAAGGTGTTGTAATGAAAAAAACAAAACTTATTCATAGGTTTGGTTATATTATAACACTAGTGGCTAATTCGTGCGATGCACAATATAGTTTAATAAAAATTACATATATTTATTTTCTTGAAGGGATAATGACGTAAAAATGAATAATAATAAGGAATTTGTTCATATTTGTTATAAGGCTCTTAATCCTCTATTTTATTTAATATAGGAAAAGTAGATAAGTTGGAAAAAAGATAACTAAATTTTGGTTTATATGTTTGATTAAGTTTCAATTCAATTTCCAATCTCTGTTAATTCACTAGTAGAGAGTTCTATAGACGAACTTCAAAAACAAAAATGATAGAGAACATCATGCAAACATATAAAAAAAGGCAAAACAAATAATGATTTTTATGAATTTAATTAAGAATAGCTGTATATCACCAAATGTCGGTTTGTCTCTTGAGATAAATAAATAAATAAATAAACCAATATAAATATATATAAAACTTTTTTTATTGAACAATTTGACGTAGTCATTAAGACTCTGGTTTGACAACTTCTCTTTTTCTTTATATATATATATATATACATATATATAAATATATATATATATATGTATGTATGTATGTATTTATAAGCCTATGTCATAAACATTTAAAAAAAAAACCAATATAAATAAAAATGATTTTACATTCCAAATGCAAATTCTGATGCTATTTGGCTTAAAATATTGCTAAAATTAACCTTTCTTGTAGCTTCACGTAGAGATAAAACAATAATATAGTAAACTTAAATAGCCACAATTTTTATCAATCAAATATTATCAAAAGCATAAACGAATAACAAACCAAATTCAGGTCCACCACTTCACAAAATGGTAACTAATACACACCAGCTTTTCCAATTTCAAGACAAAACTATCAAAAGCATAGATTATTTTGTAAGAGAAATACACAAATAAGTAGTAGTTATTGTGGGGACAAATAACCAAGATTCACGCATCTTGGGCCGTGGGCTTGGTCCGAGGAGGTCTCATGGGCCGAGCAATGTGGCAGCTATCAAAGCATTCTACTTTCGAAAGATTCGCACATAAGACCGGCGATTCCGTCCGAGGAGGGTATAGTCCTCGGATATAAAGTTTTCGGTTCAAGGAAGAATCCCAGTGGCTAAAGTAATCTTCCTGGAATCCCCTATGACAGAAACAAACTCGGTGAGCTTACTGGGAAGGAAAAGATCCCCGAAAATATCTGAAGAAAAGCTGCTACCACCACATTAAATACCCTGCAACTACTTTTCTGGCCGCATTTATGTGGAGAAGACCTCTGAACAGTGCTACCAAGACTATGACCTCTCACAGGGAGGCCAAAGAAAAGATCTGGTGGGATAAGTATCAAGGGGCACCTTAGATGAATGACAAGTGTAAGGATAAGATGCTTAGAATATGATTATATAATGCCATTCCTCCTCCATTGGAGGGGGGACGGATTTTTTAGAAAGAGAAGAGAGAGAAAAACGAAAGGAAAAAAGAAGATTTATAACATGAACAACACAATAAAAGGATTCCTCCTCGGACCTAAATAAAACAGAATTATTCCAAGTTATTTTGGTGTGCTTCGGGCCTTCTAATCTGCTTCTTAGTTTATCTTTGAGAATAGGAAAAACGAAGCCCTCACCATTCGAATCTAATTCTTAAGCCCACTCTCTACAAATACATATTGCAGTGGACTTATTGGGCCCGAGTCTTGCGTGCTTTGGACTGGGGTGTACTAATTCGTTACGCTACAGTTATTATTCCATAATGTAAACAAACTAAATAAATTAGGGGATATGCAAAAACAGACCAAAATTTGTAGTTGAGTAGGTTGCTCTATCTCTTGAAATAAGAGAATATACTCTTTTTTATATATATAAAAGAAATTCTTGATGAGCTCTTTGTAGGTAATCAAAAATCTTGAAAGAGTATACTTTTTTTTCTACCTCATATCGAAAAGAAGCAACCGTGGATATAGTTAGTCTTGGCTACCATATGACTCGAAAACCAATAACCATTGTTAAGTTAATTCTTTCTTAAAACACCTTTATAACTCCTGAACCATCAGTACTTCTTCATCATAATGATGAACCCGTAATTGTCTGGGACACAACCTAGGTCTTACCCCTTCAACACACTCATGAATGGTAAATTAGGTAAAACATAAAGAGGAAAACAAAACGTATCTTGAAGAACACTACCAAAATTACTACACTAGAAAACAAAGAAGGTGCAATGATAAAACTAAAATCTTTAATTTGCTGTTATTTGAGACTCTTCAATCACATGATCACTATGGTTTTTAGACCCGGACCGTTCAAAGAACCGAAAAAAAGAGAGATTTAAGGTTTTTAAGGTCAGACCGATATTTAACTAAGATCAAACCATAGCGGCAATCTCTCCTTTCAATGCACGAATCCTAGTACGTGACTAACCAATGATGCACGAATCCCAGTACGTGACTAACACACCAACTTGAGGAAGATGTTGGCTGCAAAGTTCTTCAGTTCATCCAACAATGAAGATCAAGAAACTCCTTGGTTACAAAACCCTTGGCGCAAAGACGTAGTAGCTTATAGAGAGAATATGATGAACTAGGGCAAATTTGTCTCCGGTCACAATATGCATGTATAATCACTTTGCATCAAATGTGACGGCCTTTAAAATAATCCTTATAAATATCTAGGGTTGTGAGAAAAGAAACCCTACACAAATACTCATGGATGTGTGTGAAATCATATCTGGAAATTCTAATTTCGTAATTCTCGACAGATACAGCTTCTGTCAAGCTTCAACATTAATCCTTGATAGAAAAGATTCTGTCGAGACTGCTGTTGAGATTTAATGAACAGCATTTCTTCACTTGTTTCTTAGTCAGACTTGCAGGGCTTCAATACTAAACTTGAACACTTGTTTCTTGAAATACCAAACCCATTCTAGATCTACCCAATTACAAGTAAAGTGCATTTTGTCAAAGGATTAGCCAATTACATCAAATATGTCCCTAACAATAATAAAGCCTCAAAAAATACCCATCACAAAGATAAGCTAGCACAAAGGATGGCTCACCACAATAAGTGCTTAAATAATAGTCCAGCGATAAACATGAATAAGTGCTTAAATAATAGTCCAGCGGTGAACAAGAGAAACCTCCAACAGTAGATGTCTAAAAAATTAATAGATGTATTTGCATAGTAAAAATTATGCATTTTTTCCATAGTCGATTAATATAAAAGTGGGCCCGTTATAACAAGTACACAAGAGGAAAAATGGACCAGCAGTGAATATGACAGACCTCCAGCGGTAACGTCTAATTAGTCAATAGATGTGTTTACATGATAAAGAAATCATATAGTTTCTATATTATTATCAGGTCAATATGAGGGAACATTTCCATAGTATCCAAGACATTATGGCTTTCATCATAATAACAATAAACAAGGATTAAAGGCTTCATAGTTACAAGTAAAAGAGGAAAAAATAGAATGGAATGAAGGGAGAGAAAGAATGTCCATCTAGTGCAGCAAATGTTTAAACAAGATCTCCATGTGCCATATCATGCCCATAATGATGAATATATGTGTATAGTAAGTGATGGGAATGACTTTATGGAAAGTATGAGTGAATATATGGAAATATGGAAGAGAAATGAAGTGGTGTTCAACCATTTTCGAGTATGGTGTAAAGAGGGACTGTTTATGACTATTTTAAGGTGCTTGGATTTTTTGAGAAGATGGAATGTGATGTTTATGGGTAAGTGTATATGAGCATTTATGAACTAAATGCTAGTTTCTGAACTAAGGGACTGACTTATGGGCTAAAAATAGCATGATGGGTGAGGAATTTTATGATAAGATTGTTGTCTTCCATGAGTTAATGGTAGTTCCCTTTTATAGTGAAGCTTAAGGGATTGATTAGCAAAATATAGAAAGGACCAGGTCTAACAGCAGCAAAATCCTAGAATATCTTTTCTGAGATTTGGCCCAAAATGGTGAGACTTGCTTTTTGGGTGTTTTGCTTATTTGGGTAATGTAGCTAGAGGCTGAGATGCTCCTAAACTAGGCATTAAATGTTGGGATTTGGAGATTAATTTCGTCCAATAAGATTAGAGTAAGTATGAGGACTAGAGATCTTCTTACTGCCATTAGAATCAGAGCTCAAGAGGGTTGGTTGACACTCTAAGCCAGGTGTCAACCATCGATGCCTCTGCTAGAAGCTTCTACTAGACACCCCATTATGCCCTCCAAACCACTTTTCCCTAATTTCCCCCTTTTGAGATTCATGGGCTTGGTTCATGAATCAAGTACATACATTTTTAGTAATAAAATAAACTATTTAGTTGAGGATTTCATGAGCTTGGAGGTCTTGGTTATGGCTTGCTTGAGTTGTGACCAAAACTTGGGGAATAAGGGTATTTATTACCCATTAGTTTTAGGTGTCAGCCCAGCCTCTAATATTGTTCACGTCAGAGTTGGCAGTGGCAGAGAGGCTGATAGGATAGGTGGCCAGCTCCTAATTTGGTTTAGGAGCTTGGTTGCTTCTTGTGATGCTCTCCAGTGGAAGGCAGAACTAAAGGGAGTTCTCCAACTGGGTCAGTTTGCACACATGAGCTATTTTGGCTAAGATTTCATGTTGGGCTTGGCCATGAGGGCTGAGTATTTTGGTGGGCCTCTGACCTGGTGGTTCTCTCCACTTGGGCCTATCCTTTTGCTTTCTTTTTGTGAGCTCTACAAAATAGACAAAGCTACCATATATTGCCATGGATTTTTATTCCACATGGGCTTTAGTTATTAGTAAAAATGAAATGTATTCATGAGATTTAATAAATATTTATGATAGGTTTTGGATATTAATTTCCAAGGGCTTTAAATAATAGTTTCTCAGAATTTTTGCCATGGATTATTTTGTAAATGAAATTTTATTTGGGGCTTTTAAATAATGACCTCCAATGTTTCTTGAGAATAATATTTACCATGGGTTTTAAATAGAGGCAATATCCATGGGTTTCAAATAAAATATGGTAACAACCACTATAGTGGAATAATGTGATATTCTCATGGGTTTTTCTATAGATAATCATAATAAGGTGAATAATTATCATGAGTTTTGGAAATAGATATTAAGAATGTATAAGATAAACAGTGACCATGGGTTCTTATATAAATTCCATGAGTTTATAATATGGTATAAATAAAGAAATGCCATGGGTTTAACATAATCATAACTTTCCATGGGCTTTTATAAGATGATTGCCATGGGTTGAGAATAGATAATTGCCATAAATTCCTTGAGCTTGTAATATTATTGTAATAGGTTTAAGAACTTAAAGTATTGTTCATTATTGGACTTTTAAGTGAAATAATTATGATATAGTATTTTTCCAAGTGTTAATAACCTTGGGTTTTTGATAAAATAGTGCCAAGTAGTTAGCTTGGGCTTTTAATAGTACCAACGTAAATTGGGCTTTTGATATTACCAATGAGAATTGGGCTTGATATTGCCAATGAGAATTGGGCTTTTGATGTTGGGCTTTGATATTGCCAATGAGAATTGTGCTTTTGATGTTGCCAATGAGAATTGGGTTTTTGATATTGCCAATATAAATTGGGCTTTTGATATTGCCAATGAGAATTGGGCTTTTAATATTGCTAATGAGAATTGGGTTTATGATGATGTTGCCAATGTGAAGAATTGGGCTTTTAATGTTGCCAATGTGAATTGGACTTTTGATAAATAAATTGCCATGGGTTTAAATCATGGGCTTTGCTTACGGGATTTGAATTCCATTGATAAAATTTCCATGGGTTTAAACCATGGGCTCTGATTATGGATTTGAATTCCATTGATAAAATTGTTTTGCCATGAACTTGAATCATGGGCTTTTCAAATATTGCCAAGCATAAGTATTCTTAGACTTTAAATAGAATGGGATGTGTGCATTGGGCTCGTAGGGCCAGTTTAGGGCTTAGCTAAATATTGATAATAAAATTGGATAATAAATGAGTTTTTTGGGCTTTTTGTGATAGTTTATATCATGACCCAATTTAGATAATAAGATATGAAATATTTGTAATTAACATAATAATAGGGCAAAAAGTATTTGTGAAAGCCCAATAACTTATTAGTGGTGTTTGAAAATAAATAGGTGGTACTTAAATAAAATTAGGTGTAAAAAAAAATGTACCCTAACATTCACTCCCCCGAGTCACATGTGATCAAATTATTAGTAATACTATATTTTTTGAAAAGAAAAATATTAGGATCACGTGTGCGAGTGTTTTTTTTTTTTTTTTTTTTTGAAAAATAGTGGCCTATTATAGATAATGAGATAGGAAATTTTTGTGGGCCAATGGGCTAAGAAATATTCATGGAGACCCAAAATAATTTACAGGTGATATTTTGTTATTTTTTAGTGAATATATAAAAGTGATTAAATAGGATTGGGACATGTGGCACAAGTGAAAAAATTGTACCTCAACATTTAGCCCCCTGAGTATGTGTGATCAGCTTGCCTTTGGTCACACATGTGAGTTTGAATGAGTCCATAAGCTTGTGTTGCATGGGTTGAAAGAGAAAGATGGTGAGCTTAAAAGAGAGAGCTTCTTCCTCTTTTTCTAAGAGTGAGAGAACCCTTTTATCTCCTTCCTAATTTCTTTCATCCTCCTTTTCTGATACAATTCTTCTTGATTAAGCTTTTCTTTTGCATTTATGGTTGATAGAGATAATTTAGTTGTTGGTGGAACTAAAGCCGTTGGTAGGGAGGTTAAAGAGATTGAGCCTCTTTTGCCACTGCATGATCTATGGTGCTGTTATTTCCATTGTTTCAGCAGTAATTGAGACGGATAATCCAATTAGTGCACCTCTGAAGTGGGTGTTAAGAAGAGATATTCTAGTCACAAAACTGCATAGGCTCCAGCCGCTACTGATGTTTGGTATCCAGTGGTAAGAGCTTCTGTTAGCCCCTATTCGATTTATGGGTCTTCGTAGTCCCATTAATGACTGGCCTAATTAATAAGCTGAGAGATTGATAATAAAGTGTTTTACTGGCCCCATCATAAAGCAAATATCTTTAGTGATGTGATATTGTTCCGCTGTCAGATTGTATACCATGATCTGATATGCCGTTGGAATCTAGAGATGCTAAATTTAATAGTTATTTGGTTCATGGAGGAGATATCCAAATGAGTGGATTAAGAGGATAACACTGTGGTGGAAGCCCCCAAGTCTGATCTAGTGAGAATTCCAGTCGTGATAAATCTAGACCCTTAATCCAACTGATACTTTTATAAACCCAATTGTGGTTCCATATGTCTAACTGTTGACACTAACTATCCAATTGTCATAATGAAGTAATACAAAAGGAAGATTGTTGCTGGTAGGATGTAGATATATGCACTAGTGGAAGAGGTATCTTCAAAATCTCTTTATCTTCTTACATCCTTTCTTTCTTTTTTTCTTTTCTTCCTTGTCTACATTCATAGGCTTGCCTTTTTCTATACTCATGATTCCAGCAGCTTAGAGATAATGACAAGACATAGCCAAAGAAATGTGATGAGGGATTTGAGGATAAAAATTATAGACTTTGGCAATTTCCTGTCCCTTACCTCTTTCTCATCATGTATATCTACTGCTGATGTATTTTTACTTCAATTTTTGATACTGAAAACATAATTGACAAGAGCCTTATTGATTTTGTTACGGCTGGAGAGACTACTTCTGAAGAGTTCCAGCTGTGATTCTGCCACATCTTCATGATGTTCCTCAGAATAAAAAATCTCCAAGCATGTCCTTAAATTGCTCATAATGCTAGAAGGAATTATGCCTTGATACTGTTCAACTGCTCTTTTGTTGTTACCACTGGAGATTTGACTAGGGCCTCTTACTTTACAGCGATGCATGGAAAACTTTCTGATGTCGCTCTTAAGAAGATTGACCTTCAAGGGTACTTAGAGATATTGTAAAGTAACATTATGATTTCATGGCTGGATGCAAGATTGGTGCTGCCATAAGAGGACCATTACTTCAGCTGTAGGTTGCTATATTATATTTGTTGTGCCATTGAATCATGTACTATTTGTGATGATGAAGATAATTGATCTGAGGAGAATATTGCATTGATGATGGTTGAACCTTATCCTTTGATTAAAGGGATGAGATCATGTGGTATTTGTCTTCCAGCGATGCTTCTTCTCAAGCAGAGACCTTTGGCAATGTTAGGACATATGTGTTTCACTTGTTAAGAACATATGTCATTCTTTTATGTAATTGGCTAATCCTTTGACAAAACGCACTTTACTTGTATTTGGGTAGATCTAGGATGTGTTTAATACTTCAAGAAACATGTTGTTCAAGTCTAGTATTAAAGCTATAAAGATTGGACCAAGAAACAAGTGAAGAAAATCTGTTCATTAAAGCTGGACAGATAGCTCGACACCTGCGGATAGATAGCTCGACAGCTGCTCGACACCTCTTGATAGCTAGGCTATCTATCGAGCTCTTCAGTTAATTGTTATCACAATCTCGACACCTCTTGATAGTTGGTGGATCGATCGAGAAAACTCCTGTCTCCTCAACAGCTCCTCGATAGCTTCTCGATAGCTGTATCTGTCAAAGTTTAAATCTTGACACCTCTCGATCGATCGAAGTTACGAGAATTCAGATTTTCAGCCCATGCTGACATGTATGTGTAGGGTTTCTTTTCTCACAATCCTAGACCTATATAAGGCTTATTTTAAAGGTCGTCACATAAGAGAATACAAGGAGAACATATGCAAAAGATGACCGATGCCTTATTCTCTCTGAAAGAAGCTACTGCGTCTTTGCGCCTTAGGGTTTTGTAACCAAGTGCTTCTTGATCTTCATTGTTGATGAAGTGAAGAACTTTGCAGCCAACATCTTCTTCAAGTTGGTGATTAAGTTGCGTACTAGGATCCGTGTAATTGGTTAGTCACGTACTGGGATTCGTGCATCATCAAAGGGTGGCGTTCATATATTGAAGAGTTCAGAGGTTCTGAAGCAATAGAAGGTTTCTGCTTTGAGTTCATCTACGAGGATTGTAGAGTCTAAGGACAAAGGTTTTGTACTAGATCTGAAACTCCTTTTCATTATAGTGGATTGCTTTTCAGGAAGGTTACACTCCAGGTTTTTTACTATGAAACTAGTTTGTTTTATTGGTTTTCCTGGGTCATCATATCTTGTCTTATTTATTTTTTCGCTGCATGTTTTTGACATGATATTGATGTTTGTTTGTTTTAACAAGTTTTATTCATAATAAATCTAATTAACAACTTGGGTTTAAAACTTGTTAATTCTATCAACCGAGGTCTAAATTTCCCAACAAGTGGTATCAGAGCAAGTACACTCTGATTGGATTAATTTCCTGAGTGTGATCCTTGACCCCCGTTGACATGGAAACTCTTGATTGTTTTGATTTGCATGATCTTGTGTTGAATGATGATGATGATATTCAAGATGCCTATCGCAAGCTTTATAATTTGTGTATGAAATCTCTTAAATGTTCTACAAAATTAAAAGCTAAATTTAAAAAGGTCAAGCTTGAAAAAGATGATTTGATTGCCATATTGGATGTATCCAATAATTTGAATGAGAATTTTAAAAATCAAATTTCATCTCAGGTGGACAAAATTAAGAGTTTGGAAGAGCAACTAGTTGAATTTAAAACTAAAGTTGAAAATTTAACTAATGTCAAACTTGTTATTGAGCCTAACTCAGAAGAAAAGGATTTTTATATTCCTCTATTAAAAAGGAATAATGAAGAGTTGAAGGCTAATATTGCTAGGATAGACAAAGGTAAAAAATTTTATGTTAATGCTGAAGTTTCTAAACCTATGTCTAAAACTCCTCCTATGATGAAAGAAAAATTTGAATTTGCCTTCATTTGTCATCATTGTCATATTGTTAGTCATATTAGGCCAAATTGTCCTAAGTTGAGGTCTCTGTCTACCTCTAAGGTTAGACCTCCTTTAAGGAAGCTGAATAGTCCTAAAACTGCTCTTGTTTGTCGCCATTGTGGTGTTTCTAGACACATTCGTCCTAATTGCTTTAAGTTGTATCCTTATAAGCAATTGTCCAAACGGTCACAAGTTTCCTCTCAATGACCTACACCTTTGTTTGGAGAGTTATTAAAAGTCTTAAGCTTTTTAACTCAATTTCAGGAGAATTCTAATTCTTCTATGTCCTTTAGTAGACATACTAGGACACGTGCCTTTTCATCTTCACGGCCAAAGACTCGTGCTGTATGGGTGAGAAAGGAGCCTAAGACTTAATTGTATTTTCTGTTTGTCCTCTACTTTAATTCTTTCTATCTAAAGTAGGACTCTCCTTACTTGATTTCTTATCTGCTTTTGGAATCATGCTTTCATGCATCTGCACCTTTCTATCATGCCTTCATGCATATGCATCTTTCTTTCATGCTTTCATGTTGTTTGTCTGTTTTTGTTTGGTTGTTTAGTTTTTTATTTTGTTTTTGTTTTCAAAATAAAAATAAAAAGAAAAAAATCAGAAAAATACAAAAACAGTGTGTGTTTTGTGTACATTGGTACTTGTGTACCTTGGATGGCCATTGAAACAAAGTTTTCTAAACTTTGTATCTCTTGTAGCTTAGATGAGCATCTCTATGCACAACTAGGCAAGTGAGCTTTGTGGCTCTTGTTTGTGATGAGTAAGATTAAGTTGTCTCTTGTACTTAACACTTGTATCACTCTTTTTGACGGAAAGGATTAGAAAATCCTAAGAGAAAGGCATAAATAACCATCTCACCACTGTTGCCCGCCAATCATGAATGACATTTGTGTGCTTCGACATAACAAAATTGGAATGTCAAATGTTTAACATAATTGGGTATTTCTTTTCTATCTCTTATATGCCCATGCATGATTTGCTTAAAAAGAAAATATGCAAAGAAAAATCAAAAGCAAAAAGATCAAAAATGCTTTTAAATATGATTGCAAGCGTGTATTCTAGGAGATGTGGGAGTTATAGGATGTACCTCGAAGGTGATAATCTCCATCAAACAGTTATGATTGTGTGTGAGTTAAAGTGATTTTCTCATATCTCAAATTGTCATAACATGTTGACACATTTGCAATCTTGCGATGTTTTTCACACACGACAGGCAATATTCTTTGCTACTCTTGATACATGTGCAGGTACAATGTGATTTGGCTATCACAAGGTTTTACATGTGTTAATGTATGCTCACTAAACTGTCTTGACTTGTTTTTGAAATATAAAATTGGTTAGACTTGTTTAACGTGTGTGTGTGTGTGTGTGTGTGTGTGTGTGTGTGTTTTGGGATCTATGTGCATAACATTTTTCTTGTTGAGAGATTTGTTTTTCACATGTTTTGCATCCTTCTATTTTGCTTGTCATCCATAGCATCTTGTTTCATTACATTCATATTTTTTTTATGGATTCTTTGTACCCCCTTGATCATCCTTGATCATCTTTATGTTTCTCGGGTGAAGCTTTATAGCTTCTTGTACCCTTTACCAATCATGACAAAAAGGGGGAGAAATTGTGATGTAGTTTTTTCTTAAGATTCTACATGTCAGGGGGAGAAATACATTCCTTTGTAAGGGGGAGATGTGTTTCATCTTGTTAGGGAGAGTGCTTACTTTTTTCTTCTTGTACCTTGGGTCTTGTGACTATGTTTACATGCATTGTGCT
Source organism: Notholithocarpus densiflorus (assembly GCA_030021035.2). Taxonomy (NCBI): domain Eukaryota; kingdom Viridiplantae; phylum Streptophyta; class Magnoliopsida; order Fagales; family Fagaceae; genus Notholithocarpus; species Notholithocarpus densiflorus. Next base: position 23,116 of record JARYZH020000918.1, read on the forward strand.
TATCTTTGATGATGTATGTCTTCTTCATCTACCCTTACATGTGTTGTTTCTCTTCTATCTTTATACACATGTTTCTTCTTGTAGGCAATCTATCATTTCTGTTTCACACAAAGATGCCTTGATGAGTTTTGTTTAAAGTGTTTCAGAAATACAGGTTGTCAAAGTCTACTTGCCATAAACTCTCTTCTTGCAAAGTTTTTCAAGAGTTTGTGTTAGGATAGATTTTATTGTATTCAACAAGTGAATATGAGTTGAGTGATTTATGACTTCTCTCATATGCTCATTTGTTTGTTGTGGTTTTGTCACGGATTGCCAAATGGGGAGATTGTTAGGACATATGTGTTTCACTTGTTAAGAACATATGTCATTCTTTTATGTAATTGGCTAATCCCTTGACAAAACGCACTTTACTTATATTTGAGTAGATCTAGGATGTATTTAATACTTCAAGAAACATGTTGTTCAAGTCTAGTATTAAAGCTATGAAGATTGGACCAAGAAACAAGTGAAGAAAAGCTGTTCATTAAAGTTGGACAGATAGCTCGACACCTGCGGACAGATAGCTCAACAGTTGCTTAACACCTCTCGATAGCTAGGCTATCTATCGAGCTCTTCAGTTGATTGTTATCGCAATCTCGACACCTCTCAATAGTTGGTGGATTGATCAAGAAAGCTTCTGTCTCCTCGATAGCTCCTCGATAGCTTCTCGATAGCTGTATCTGTTGAAGTTTAAATCTCGACACCTCCTCTACACCTCCCGATCGATCGAGGTTACGGGAATTCAGATTTTCAGATCTGATTTTCGGCCCATGCTGACATGTATGTGTAGGGTTTCTTTTTTCACAACACTAGACCTATATAAGGCTTATTTTAAAGGCTATCATATAAGAGAATACAATGAGAACATATGCAAAAGGTGACCGATGCCTTATTCTCTCTGAAAGAAGCTACAGCGTCTTTGCGCCTTAGGGTTTTGTAACCAAGTGCTTCTTGATCTTCATTGTTGATGAAGTGAAGAACTTTGCAGCCAACATCTTTTTCAAGTTGGTGATTAAGTTGCGTACTGGGATTCGTGCAATTGGTTAGTCACGTACTGGGATTCGTGCATCATCAAAGGGTGGTGTTCATATATTGAAGAGTTTAGAGGTTCTGAAGCGGTAGAAGATTTCTGCTATGAGTTCATCTACGGGGATTGTAGAGTTTAGGGACAAAGGTTTTGTACTAGATCTGAAACTTCTTTTCATTATAGTGGATTGCTTTCCGGGAAGGTTTCCCCCCAGGTTTTTTACTGTGAAACTAGTTTGTTTCATTGGTTTTCCTAGGTCATCATATCTTGTCTTATTTATTTTTTCGCTGCATGTTTTTGACATGATATTGATGTTTGCTTGTTTTAACAAGTTTTATTCATAATAAATCTAATTAACAATTTGGATTTAAAACTTGTTAATTCTATCAACTGGGGTCTAAATTTTCCAATAAGCAATAGCTTTGTTGGAGTAGATCTTTATATTTTCTTATGTGTATTTTTCAAAAATTTTCTTTGGTGATGCATTGTGATGTAATGTAATGTGAAGTATGTTGTAAGCTTATACAGCCGTAAATGTTGTATTACATGTGATGTTTTAAAAATTAGTCCAGTCGTACGGACTGTGTTTTATATAATGACTTAAAACTAGAGTCGTATAGGCTGTGTTTCATTTAGTCATAAATTTCTTTTGTCAAAATACTTTGATTGTTAGAAAATTACTATTCTTAGGCTCAAAAAATCAAAGTATGGTCATGAAAGCAATATTTATTTTTAAAATCACTTGCTAAATGCATGAACATTTTATTTTGAAGAGATTCAACCATAGAGGTTATTATCAAATTTGAATACGTGTAAGTTTGAAGTGTGAAACATGTTTTGATCATTGAAAGATTGATACACTTGAGCCAAATTACATTCATGGGAGTTAAAAAAATTTATTTTGTGAGAATAACTTGTTGGACTCATGATAGTTTATTTTGAAAATGTCAAGTTGCAAAAGGTTTGTCATTGTAAGTAAGTTTGAAATACGAATATCTAAAATAAAAAAATAAAAATCTTAAAATATTCATATTTTTGAAATAAACATAAGATACTCATGGTTTAGAGCAAAGACAATGCTTACTCTCTATTTCCGAAGTAGTTTGTAGAAAATAGGATGATTGAGTTAAGATGACATAGCTCCAACCATTTGCCATTGATAGGTTCCGTGAGATTTTCTCCTTCCGCCATGGCTAGACAATTATAGCCGTTGTTATAGACTTCTTTTTCAAGACAAATGTCTCCAGATGTAGGGATTCCGGATTGATTGGGCCTTTTAGATCAAAGCCCTCAAGTGTAAGATGGTTGATCTTGATGATGATTTAGATTCCAAAGGTTCCAATGAAATGGTACATGTGAATTTGATGATTCTAGTAATATGATGCATGGGATCACCACGGCTTTAGGGTGCATGGAGTTACCATGGCCTTGAATATGTGTAGGGCTGCCATGACTTTGATGGTGATGATAAAGCTTTTTTGAGAGAGGACCGCCAATTTGTTTGGTTCAGCTGTGGATTTAGAAAGATTTACTTTTAGTGATTGGAATAAGATTGATGATTCCAGCAACAAGGAGTTATGGAATTTCTTGGATGATTTGAGGTACTATATTGGGATAGAAAATTCTCATTGGTTTTATAACCACAAAATAGAAAAAACCCAATGTTTAAGAATCATAATGATGATTGAATTAAATAATATATTTTATATAATAATTTTGATTAATGGTCACAATAATGATTGAGATAAAATAATATATATTTAACGTGATAATTTTGATTGAATGGTGTATGTGATATAATATTAAAGTAATTTGTATTGAGTGATGTAAGCATAGTAGAGTATGATAGGCCAAGAATGTATTGATCCCTTGTGATGAATTAATTGATTAATTAGCCAAGTTTATTAATTAATCAAATTAACATGCAAGATGCGTGGTCGCACAAACAAATCACCAATTAAACTAAGTATGCAGTGGAAAATAAAATGACACAGTGATTTGTTTTCGAATGGAGAAAACCTACACGGCAAAAACCCCACCGGGTGATTTTAAGGTTGTTAGGATAAGTGCCCTTAAATCCTATTGTATGATGCTATGTATAATATTGAGTACGACATTATGTATGACTTAATATTGTGTATAACAAAGTTGTTTTATTATTATCTGAAATAATGGTAACATGAATATTCGAACATTATCATATATTCCATGAGATGCATAGTATGTGATTTATGTGATTTAGTCACAGAAGACATAAGTCACAAGTTCTTTGTAAACTCAGAATTGTAGTTCATAGTCGGTGATGAAATTGGGCGTTTCATTTGTGAAGACTATAACATATCAATTACGATGATTTGCCTTGATCATGGAAGTGGAGACTTCTAGTTGATATGTTGATATGTTTTATGAGTTAAGACATATTGAACTAGACCGCTATGAGATTTATTATTCTCCTAACGACTATCAATTAAATAATAAATCTCACGACTTGTATTTGCATGAACTCTTAATCTTGAGAGAATAATGGACCTGATCATGAGGTGTAGGTTGCTTTGATATATTAGGAGTGAGATCTAAAGTAACGGTCAAAACCTCAGTATGTTGGGCAGCCACATTTAGTGTTGATGGAACATATATTCTCAAGATGGAATTCATAGTCTCTTAACGGAGATACAAAATATTCCCTTAAGATAAATTTAATGGGTTTGTTATTCAGAGAGTTAGGCCTAACCACTTTAGTAAGAAATTACTAAAATATATATTTGTGAAATTGGATTTCATAAATATATGGTGAATAACAAAAAGGATTAAATCGGGTATTCAAGAATTAAGATGTAGTAATTTATAAAGTGGCAGTTTACATTCATGACTTTGTATTACTACGAATATTTTATGAAGGGGTTGCATGTACAATAAAGTCTTGGGATATAATTTATAGATAAGGCCTAGAGTGCAACTATATTTATATAGTGGTATTAAATATAGTTAATGGTAACTTTGGACTTATCAAGAGTTGACAGAAAAGCCCAAGGCCGATTGGAGCTAGTGTCTTATTGGTCCCTTTTGGTCTCACTCCAAGCCACATACTAAAGCCCAATTGGAAAGGCCCAAAAGGCTAGCCTAATTAGATAATCAGTTATAAGGAGAGAAACATATAGAATTTTGATGAGAACCTTTTACATGAAATGGTGTATGTGAGTGTTGGATACTCTTGAATTCTCTCTTGAACATTTCATATAACTGATTGAGAGACCACACATCTTGGGCATTAGTGGAATTGGAGTGAAGATTAGAAGTATTCCCAAGTGCTTACAATCTTTGTTTTGAAATTCACCACACTAAGGTACACTATCTTGTTTTTGTATTCTGAAACTTACATAGTGCATGTTATCAATTGCGAATGAAGTAGATCCGTTAATTTTTCCGCTGTGCACTTGCATATTTCCATCAAATGGTATCAGAGCGGTCTTCAATTTCGAATTGTATAACATGTTTTGTGAGTTTTAGTTTAAGAGATTATAGGTTCATATTGTTTGAAGATTATGCATTTAATTTTCTGCATGGTTATTTAAACTATGATTTGAGAAAAACTGATATTGATGTTATGATGTTGTTTAAATTTGAATTTAAGTATGTTAAATTGATCTTTAAGGCTATAGTATCAATGAATTTCAGTTTTGGTATCATTCTCTGACTATCATGTTCATATGTTAGTTGTTTGTTCAAGAAAAACCGTAGAAAACTGCCTTAGAAAAATTCTAGAAATTCGAGTTTCACGAGTTTCGATCGATCGTAAATCACTTTCGATCGATCGAGTGAAATAGTGATCATACCTTCTTAAATAGATTGATTTTCGATTGCTAGTCGATCGATCAAATTTGTTTTTCGATCGATTGAGAGGCAATTTCGATCAATCGAAGAAGTCAGATGGTCAAGTTTGAATTTCTTAATTTTTTCGATCGATCGAGGGGCACATTTGATCAATCGAAAGAAAGAAAATCAGAATTTTTTCTAAGTGTTTTCACATGTAAAAGGAGTAAGACTATGTGTAATTAGATTATGCATGTTTTAGAATTAAAAACCTTTCCTTTAAAATATCTAGTGGGAGAGAGATACAAGGGTTGGATCTCACGGCCTCCATTATCGGTTCATAGTAGTGTGGGTAAGCACCTCGTCTTGGCGTATATGTCTCGCGATCCCAAAGGAAGGTGTTTACTTCATAGTGCTACAAGATTGAACTTACCCGTTTAAAGTAGTGTGGACACGCACCTCGTCTTGGCGTATATGCCTCGCGATCCCAAAGGAGGGTGTTTTGTTCCATGGTACTACAAGTTTAAACACTATAAAGGAGATGAAATGTGGCTACACATGATTCTAAATAATGGTGTACACTAGACTAAGTATAATGTTAACCTCCCAGAGGAGCTATGTCATTATTACTTAGAAGCCAAAGGTAATACGGCATATTATTAGTGTTTGATAAGAGTTATCATGATAGCACTAATAATGAGAATAGTTCTTAATCAATTAATGTGTTTATAATAAACTTGCTACCAAGGAACTATAGACATGGATTGGGTTGTCGTTACATATATTATATTATGGTTTCATTAAGGTTCCATACTATATATTTATATGCTAAATTGATAATGTCCAGTTTTTTTATTATATTCATGTTTATTATTTTCAGATTTGAACATGGCATCATTTAGCCCACTTGTAACCATTCTTAATCAAAACAGACTGACTGGATCCAACTATGTTGACTGGAAAAGAAATTTGGACATAGTTCTCACTGTTGAAGAGCACAAATATGTGCTTACTAAACCATGTCCTAGCTTTCCTTCATTAGATGCTCCTCTTGAGGAAAAACAATGATATGATCGTTGGCAGAAATCTAATGAGATGACCAAGTGCTACATCCTAGCATCTATCTCAAATGTTCTACAACATCAAATGCAGGATGTAGAACTAGCTTCAGACATTATGCTAAGTCTGAAGGAGATGTTTGGTGAGCAAGGCCGTTCTTCAAGGCAAGAGACCATGAGGCAAATTTATAATACCAAAATGGCTGAAGGTAGTTCAGTAAGAGAGCATTGTCTTACAATGATCTCTAATCTGAATACATTGGAAGTTTTAGGTGCCGATATTGATGGAGAATCCCAAGTGGATATGATACTCCAGTCACTACCAGAATCATTCAAGGAATTCAAACTTAACTATAATATAAACAAAAAGATTTATACATTGTCAGAATTAATGAATGATTTGGTAGCGGCGGAAGGCATCCTTGGTACTTCTAATGTTGAAACCAATATTGGTGAAGCGTCTACTTCTCAACCTAAGTCAAAAGGCAAGGATAAGAAGAAGAAGAAGAAGGACTTCACCAAGCAAGAGGGTAAACAAATTCCCTTAGGGTTTGTTGACAAAGGAAAGAAGCTCAAAGGAAAATGTTTTCACTGTGGTGAGAAAGGACATTGGAAGTGGAATTGTCCAAAATTCAAGGCTGCCAATAATAAAGGTATGAAAAGTACATTCCTTCTAAAAATACATTTGGTGCAGAATCCCACAGATTCCTGGTGTGTGGATTCAGGTTGTACTAATCATATCTGCAATTCCTTGCATTGGTTCCAAGAGACTAGAAAGCTTAAAGAATGGGAGTTGTTTCTTACTTTGGTTGATGGGAGCAGGATTCCGGTTGTAGCTATTGGTGTTTATAATTTACGTTTTGAATCTAGAGTTTTAATATTGGAAGACTGTTTGTATGTACCTAATGTTCGTAGGAATTTAATTTCTGCTACTTACTTAGGTAAACATGGATATTGTGTTATCCTTAAAGACAATGTTGTAATAAAAAAGGGTAAAATGTTTATCTGTTCTGGCAATATTGTGGATGGTCTTTATATTTTAACTCCTGATAAGCATGAATTATATAATTCTGAATTAGATAATAACTCTCATGTAAAATCATTAAAGAGAAAGTTTCCTTCTACTAGTGATGCATATCTTTGGCACTTGCGTTTGAGTCATATTAATTCAAATAGGATTCAAAGAATGAACAAAGATGGACTCTTAGAGCCCATGGACTTTGATGAATTTCCAGTTTGTGAATCTTGTTTGGAAGGTAAAATGATCAAACGACCTTTTAATGCAAAAGGTAGAAGAGCTTAAGATTTGCTAGAGCTAGTGCATTTGGATGTGTGTGGTCCTATGTCAACCCAAGAAAAAAGAGGTTATGAGTACTTCATCACTTTTACTGATGATTACTCAAGATATGATTATGTGTACCTAATGAGACAGGAGTCCGAAGCCTTTGAAAAGTTCAAAAAGTTTAGGGCTGAAGTTGAGAAGCAATTAGGTAAACACATAAAGGCCATTCGATCTGATCGAGGTGGCGAATACCTTCTTGGGGATTTCAAGGATTACTTAATTCAAAATGGGATAGTATCCCAATTAACTGCACCTGGAACTCCCCAACAAAATGGTGTAGCAGAAAGAAGGAATAGAACTCTTTTGGAAATGGTTAGGTCCATGATGAGTTATTCAACTTTGCCTGTTTCTTTTTGGGGATATGCACTAAAAACTGCAATGCATATTTTAAATTTAGTTCCATCAAAATCTGTTCCTAACACACCTATGGAATTGTGGAGTGGGCGCAAGCCTAATATGAAATATCTCCACATTTGGGGATGTCTAGCACATGTGTTGAAAGGGAAGTCTTATAAGTTGGAAGCTAAAACGGAAGTATGCATGTTTTTAGGGTATTCAAAGGAAACAAAGGGTTATTTATTCTATAATCATAAGGATAACAAAGTGTTTGTTAGCACCCATGCCAAATTTTTGGAAGATGATTATGTGAATAATTTTAATCCTAAAAGTAAAGTTGTTTTGGTTGAAATAAATGAACCTGTAAATGAACAACCAATGAATGAAACTAGGGATGATGTGGCTGTATTAGATACACCACAAGATATTACTCAAGAGATGTTTAGTACACAGGTGCCTCGTCGTAGTGGGAGAATTGTTCGGCCTCCTATAAGATTCATAGGTTTGTGAGAAACTTATGAAACTATCTCAGAAGAGGCTGAATCGGATCCTTACACTTATGATGAAGCAATGAATGATATAGATGCACATCATTGGGTCCAAGCTATGAAATCTGAATTAGATTCCATGTATTCCAATCAAGTTTGGGATCTTGTAGAGGCGCCTAACGGCATTAAACCTGTTGGTTGCAAATGGATTTACAAGAGCAAGAGAGGGATAGATGGAAAGGTTGAAACCTTTAAAGTAAGGCTAGTGGCAAAAGGGTATACACAAAAAGAAGGTATTGATTATGAGGAAACCTTTTCACCAGTAGCAATGCTTAAATCTATCAGAATTCTCTTATCCATTACTGCTCATTTTGATTATGAGATTTGGCAAATGGATGTCAAGACTGCTTTTCTCAATGGCAATCTTGAAGAAGAAATCTATATGATGCAACTGAAAGGTTTCGTAGCAAAGAACCAAGAACATATGGTATGCAAATTGAAAAGGTCCATTTATGGACTTAAGCAAGCATCTAGGTCATGGAACATCAGATTTGATCAAGCAATCAAATCATTTAGTTTTGAACAAAATCTTGATGAACCATGTGTGTACAAAAGACATCAAGATATAGTAGTAATGTTCCTAGTGCTTTATGTTGATGATATTCTACTCATTGGAAATGATGTAGGGGTAATGTCATCGGTAAAGGTTTGGTTGTCAAGCCAATTTGATATGAAGGACTTGGGTGAGGCTAACTTTATTCTAGGGATCAAACATTGGCAAGATCGCAAGAATAAGATGTTAGGCTTATCACAAGCTGGATATATAGATAAGGTTCTAGAACGGTTTAGCATGCAAAACTCCAAGAAAGGATTACTTCCTTTCAGACATGGAGTTCTTCTGTCTGATGACCAAAGGCCTAAGACTCAAGAGGAAGTAGATATAATGAGACAAGTTCGTTATGCTTCAGCAGTAGGAAGTCTCATGTATGCCATGCTTTGTACTAGACCAGATATCTGTTATTCAGTTGGCATGGTCAGCCGATATCAATCAAATCCAGGACCAAAACATTTGCAAGCTATAAAGCATATTCTCAAGTATCTACGGAGAACGAGAGATATATGCTTGTTTACCGTTGTGAGGATTTAATACCTGTTGGCTATACAGATTCAGACTTTCAATCGGATCTAGATTTCAGAAAGTCCACATCAGGATGTGTATTCACCTTGGGAGGTGGAGCCATAACATGGAGGAGTGTCAAGCAATCTTGTATTGCGGATTCCACCATGGAAGCAGAATATGTTGCTGCTTGCGAAGCAGCAAAAGAAGCTGTATGGCTCAAGAAATTCCTTTCTGACCTTGGTGTAGTAAGAATGGAGCAAGCTCTCAGTACTTTGTTTTGCGACAATAGTGGAGCAGTTGCACAATTAAAAGATCCAAGGAATCATAAGAAAGGAAAGCAAATTGAGAGGAAGTACCATATCATTCGAAATATCATTGCTCATAGAGATGTGGTGGTAGCAAAGATTGAAAGTGCAAATAATCTAACAGATCCCTTTACCAAAGCCTTGCCTCAAAGAACTTTCGAGTCGCATTTAGAGGGAATGAGAGTTAGATTAGTGCACAATAGTCTATAGGGCAAATGGGAGATTGTTAGGATAAGTGCCCTTAAATCCTATTGTATGATGCTATGTATAATATTGAGTATGACATTATGTATGACTTAATATTGTGTTTAATAAAATTATTTTATTATTATCTGAAATAATGGTAACATGAATATTCGGACATTATCATATAGTCCATGAGATGCATAGTATGTGATTTATGTGATTTAGTCACAGAAGATATAAGTCACAAGTTCTTTGTAAACTCAGAATTGTAGTTTGTAGTCGGTGATGAAATTGGGCGTTTCATCTGCGAAGACTATAACATATCAATTACAATGATTTGTCTTGATCATGAAAGTGGAGACTTCTAGTTAATATGTTGATATGTTGATATGTTTTAAGAGTTAAGACATATTGAACTGGACCGCTGTGAGATTTATTATTTTCCTAATGATTGTCAATTGAATAATAAATCTCACGACTTGTATTTGCATAAACTCTTAATCTTGAGAGAATAATGGACCTAATCATGAGGTGTAGGTTGCTTTGATATATCAGGAGTGAGATCTAAAGTAACAGTCAAAACCTCAGTATGTTGGGCAGCCACATTTAGTGTTGATGGAACATATATTCTCAAGATGGAATTCATAGTCTCTTAACGAAGATACAAAATATTCCCTTGAGATAAGTTTAATGGGTTTGTTATTCAGAGAGTTAGGCCTAACCACTTTAGTAAGAAATTACTAAAGTATATATTTGTGGAATTAGATTTTATAAATATATAGTGAATAACAAAAAGGATTAAACCGAGTACTTAAGGATTAAGATGTAGTAATTTACAAAGTGGCAGTCTACATTCATGACTTTGTATTACTACGAATATTTTATGAAGGGGTTGCATGTACAATAAAGTCTTGGGATATAATTTATAGATAAGGCCTAGAGTGCAACTATATTTATATAGTGGTATTAAATATAGTTAATGGTAACTTTGGACTTGTCAAGAGTTGACAGAAAAGCCCAAGGCCCATTGGAGCTAGTATCTTATTGGTTTCTTTTGGTCCCACTCCAAGCCACATACTAGAGCCCAATTGGAAAGGCCCAAAAGGCTAGTCCAATTAGATAATCAGTTATAAGGAGAGAAACATACAAAATTTTGATGAGAACCTTTTACATGAAATGGTGTATGTGAGTGTTGGACACTCTTGAATTCTCTCTTGAACATTTCATATAATTGATTGAGAGACCACACATCTTGGGCATTAGTGGAATTTGAGTGAAGATTAGAAGTATTCCCAAGTGCTTACAATCTTTGTTTTGAAATTCACCACACCAAGGTACACTCTCTTGTTCTTGTATTCTGAAACTTACATAGTGCATGTTATCAATTGCGAATGAAGTAGATTCATTAATTTTTCCGCTGCGCACTTGCATATTTCCATCAAAGGTCACCATTCCCGAGAATCCACTATTATCAAAACAAGCGGTTACAAGTAAAGGAATCCCAGTACCTTATACCAAGCTACAGTTGAACCCTTACCCCAATACCCAATTGGACTTGTTCTGTAGTGACAATCTCTCATTTTCAATGCACGCCTCTCAGTACGTGACTAACCAATTGCGCGGATCCTAGTACGCGACTTAATCACCAACTTGAGAAAGATGTTGGCTGCAAAATTCTTCAGTTCATCACACAATGAAGATCATGAAGTTGCTTGATCACAAAACCCTATGGTGTACAAAACATAGTAGCTTCTTCAAGAGAAAGAAGAACTAGGGCAAACTAGGTTTCCGGTTACACTTTTCTTCGCACTTGTGGACTTGTGCTCTTATGCAACTGTGTGTCACCTTTTACGACCCTTAAAATAATCCTTATATATGTTTAGGGTTGTGAGAAAAGAAAGCCCAAACATATACCCACGGATTGGATGAAAATCAGCTTAAAAAACTGAACTTCATAAATCTTGACAGATACCCTATCTGTCGAGCAGCTGTCGAGTCTCAGGCTGAAACAACTCTCTTAAACCTCGATAGATACTAGTTGTTGAGCTAGCTGTCAAGATTTAATGAACAACACTTCTTCACTTAATTCTTGAACAGATTTGCATGGCTTTAACACTTGAACTTGAAATCTTGTTTCATGAAGCATTAAACACATCCTAGATCTACCCAAATACAAATAAAGTTCGTTTCGTTAAAGGATTAGCCAATTACATAAAATAGTGACATATGCTCCTAACATTGAATCACATATGTCCTAACAATCTCCTTCTTTGACAATCCGTGACAAAACGACAACAAACAAATGAACATATGAGAGAAGTCATAAATAACTCAACTCATACTCACTTGTTGAATACAATAAAATCTATCCTAACACAAACTCTTGAAAAACTTGGCAAGAAGAGAGTTTATGGCAAGGAGACTTTGACAACCTGTATTTCTGAAACACTTTAAACAAAACTCATCATGGCATCTTAGTGTGAAACAGAAATATAAGATTGCATACAAGATATAAGAAGCATGTGCATAAAGAGAGAAAAGAAACAACACATGTAAAGATAGGTGAAAGAACTGTAATAACAACCTCAAATGTATATATATCAACAAGTACAAGGTTTGCTATCACAACAAGATCACAAGATCTAAGGTACATGAACAATGTATCTAAAATAGAGAGAAAAGAATAAGATACATAAAGTCCTTACAACATCCCTCAAAATATGAACACTCCCCCTAACAAAAATCTCCTATACTAACCCTCCCCCTATGAGTATGACTACTCTCATAACCAAAACTACTTCCTATTTTTGTCACGAGTGACAAAGGGTAAGTATATCAAGTAGACATCTCATCAGCACTGGAAGAGCTAGCATCATCATTCTCATAAGCATCAGATGCATCAGTATCACCATCATCGTCCTCATCCTCAAAAGCCTCTGAAGTAGGAGGAGGAGAATCAACGAAGCCACCCATGACAACTTGTTGTCGTGCAATACGACCAACACGGGTGTTCACCTGACACAACTCATCACTGAGAGTGTCGAGACGAGCATCCATGCGCACAAGCTGTGCCATGATGTCCTTGAGAGTCACACCGCCTGTAGAAGAAGAGGGAGTAGATGTGGATGGAGCTGTAGCAGATGGAGGAATCGTCGTCCCAGACCATCTTGAACGTAGCTGTGCCTCGCTTCGTTTAACGGTAACGGCATCTATGGCACACATGACATGGAAATGGTCGAAAATGGGAAAGGGAACAGAAAAATGGCGTAGAATCTACGTGATAGGTGAAGGGAAGATGAGCATATCACGGGTCGTCGTATCTTTATACACGTCTATGAGTGAGAGAATGAAATGAGAGGGAAAATATATAGTAAGATGCACTAAAAGGGAAAGCAAAAATCGAGCACGGGGCTCGGTAATGGAGTTATAATGAGATAAAGGATGCAAAAACAAAAGTCATAACCATGTTCATGAACCTAGAACCTTTGGCAAAGGTAGAATAGGAAGTGAACTGATGATCACCCCAATCAGAGGGACGCTCACAAAAAGAAGATATAAGCTCGTCTTTAGACACGGTCCTAAGATGATCACAACCAGGGTAGTCAAGATGTGCTACCCTAGGGACATGGAGCACGTTGGATACAATATCCGAAGTGACCACGATACGCGTACCTCGAACGCGAGTAACAAAGAGAGGTACTGAATAATCAAATCCATGCATGTTGGAGTAGAACTCCTGTATAAGCATGGATGGATAAATGACCGGGACGTCACACGGTGACTCCCAACCCTTACTGTAGATGACAGTGGGAAGGTCAGTGTTGGAGAAGTTCGATAAAATGACTTGGCGTTCTGAATGAATGCCTCATCTAGAAAAGTTCTTTGAAAAGTCCTGTCGGGCTTTATCATCACGGAACCGAACATGTGAGGGAGTAGGATTAGAAGAAGTGGATGCCCCGGAACGAAGAGGGTTCCAGGACGGAGTAGATTTACATTTAGGTGCCATGACACAACTAACGTAAACAAGAGAGAGAGAGAGAGAGAGAAAGAGACACGCAGAAAAGCACCAATCACAATCAATATATAAGAATATAGAGAATGTAAGGTACGATGCATGAAAAGGTATGAGCATGTGATATGCAATAAAAAAACATCATGGGCTCAGCCTAATCCAATCCTACCAGCACACAATCATTTCAACAAAGTAAACATATATCTACAATGCATGAAATAGTGTTATAATGCAAATGTGATGCAAAGCATGATGATTTAAAGCCATTTTCACAAAGCCCATCCCAAAAATTTCACAAAAACTCCATTTAATTTTGAAAAACCCCAAAGTGTATCAAAAATCCCAAAAGTTAGGTCATAAAACAGGAAATGCATGATAGAATGAGTGAAAAAGATCATACCAGATGAAAGAAGATGATCTTTAGGCCAAAAATCTCTTGGGAATGAAGTATTGAGTGAGAAAAATGTGTTTGGGAGGTGAAAAGACACAAAAGTATCGAGAAAGATTGAGAAAAGTGAGTCTGAAATCACGCGGACCCTATATATAGAACCTCTTAAATCTTGACAGATTGAGAGGTGTCGAGGTTTAAACTCCGACAGATGCATCTATCGAGTAGCTATCTAGAGGTGTTCACAGCAAAAAGAGGCTCGATGGATCGAGGAGCTATCCAGCATCTATCGAGGAGACAGAAACTTTCTCGATGGATCGAGGAGCTATCGAGATTGCGATAAAAAGAAGCTGAAGAGCTCGATAGATAAGCCAGGTGTTGAGAGGTGTCGAGCAGTTTTTCAAAAAGAGAAAAACACAGACATGAATGCAATCAAACATGCAACTCAACCAAGGATCCAAACAACATTTTAATCTATCAAAAACATCTCTCAACAAAAAAATGTTAAGCATAGAGATCCAAACACACACACACACACACACTAAACAAGTCTAACCAATTTTATATTTCAAAAACAAGTTAAGACATTTTAGTGAGCATACATTAACACATGTAAACCTTGTGATGGCCAAATCACATTGTACCTGCACATGTATCAAAAGTAGTAAAGAATATTGCGTGTTGTGTGTGAAAAACATCGCAAGATTGCATAAGTGTCTACATGTTATGATGATTTGAGATATGAGAAAATCACTTTAACTCACACACAATCATAACTGTTTGATGGAGACTATCACATTCAAGGTACATCCTATAACCTCCCACATCTCCTAGAATACACGCTTGCAATCAGATATAAAGCATTTGGATCTTTTTGTTTCTATTTTTCTTTGCATTTTTTTTTTTAAGCAAACCATGCATGGGCATATAAGAGATAGAAAAGAAATGCCCAATTATGTTAAGCATTTGACATTCCACTTTTGCTATGTCGAAGCATACAAATGTCATTTCATGATTGGCGGGAAATAGTGGTGAGATGGTTATTTATGCATTTCTCTTAGGATTTTCTAGTCCTTCCCGTCAAAAAGAGTGATACGAGTGTTAAGTACAAGAGATTCCTTAACCTTACTCATCACAAACACGAGCCACAAAGCTCACTTGCTTAGTTGTGCTTAGAGATGCTCATCTAAGCTACAAAAGATACAAAGTTTAGAAAATTTTGTTTCAATGGTCATTCAAGGTACACAAGTACCAATATACACAAACACACACTGTTTTTGTATTTTTTTTATTTTTCAATTTTTTTATTTTATTTTTTATATGAAAAACAAAGTAAAACAAAACTGAAAAATAACCAACCAAAAATATGTTAAACAAAACAATGCATAAAATTAGATGCAAATGCATAAGGAAGAAGGAGGAGAAGGAGAGATCAATCTATGGAGATGACACCAATGTTTTGGCGAAGGAATTCAAACCGTTTGCTGTTAAGAGGTTTGGTAAACAAATCAGCCTTCTGATCATCAGTGTGAATAAACTCAAGAGTAAAGATTACCATCTTCGACAAGCTCCCTAATGAAGTGATGTCGAATCTCTATGTGTTTAGTTCGAGAATGTTGAACCGGATTCTTAGAGATGTTGATGGCACTGGTATTGTCACAGTAGATGGTAAGATGCTCTTGACAAATACCGTAATCATGGAGGAATTTTTGCATCCATAGAAGTTGGGTGCAACAACTACCGGCAGCGATGTATTCAGTTTCTGCAGTGGATAATGAGATGAAATTCTGCTTTTTGCTCATCTAGGAGACAAGATTATTACTCACATAGAAACAACCCCTCGATGTACTATTTCTATCATTAGCATTCCCATCCCAATCAGCGTCAGAATACCCAGCTAAGACATCATTTGTATCCTTGCTGTACCACACACCAAAGTCGGTAGTGGTTTTGACATACTTTATGATTCTTTTCAAAGCAATCATATGAGACTCTTTGGGATTATCTTAATATCTAGCACACACTCCCACACTGTAACTAATATCAGGTCTACTAGTAGTAAGGTAAAAAAGACTACCTATCATGCTTCTATAAAGAGATGAATCTACACTTTTACCTAACAAGTCAACAATGAGTTTAACATTTGGGCTCATAGGGGTTCTAATAGAACTAGCAGATTCCAATCCAAACTTCTTCACAAGATTTTTAGCATATTTAGATTGAGATAGGAATATACCTGAATCTTGTTGACGAATCTGCAATCCAAGGAAGTGAGTTAGCTCTCCAATCATGCTCATCTCGAACTCGGCTTGCATGAGTTTTAAGAAGCTATGAGCAAGTTCATCCTTAGTTGACCCAAAGATATCATCAACATAGACTTGAGCAACTATCAACTCGTCGTCTTCCCTTTTTATAAAGAGAGTTTGATCAGCTTTTCCTCTGGTGAACCCATGTGACACCAAGTATTGTGTGAGCCGATCATACCAAGCTCTAGGGGCTTGATTTAACCCATAAAGTGCTATCTTGAGGTACAGCACATGATCCAGAAAGTGTGGATCAATGAATCCTTTTGGTTGAGCCACATAGACATCTTCTTTAAGCAGCTCATTCAAGAATGCAGTCTTCACGTCCATTTGATAGAGCTTGAACCTCAAGTGACATGCCAGGGCTAGGAGAATTCTGATGGACTCCATACGGGCTACCGGAGAAAATGTCTCATCAT
Organism: Notholithocarpus densiflorus; assembly: GCA_030021035.2. Taxonomy (NCBI): domain Eukaryota; kingdom Viridiplantae; phylum Streptophyta; class Magnoliopsida; order Fagales; family Fagaceae; genus Notholithocarpus; species Notholithocarpus densiflorus. Next base: position 39,949 of record JARYZH020000918.1, read on the forward strand.
AGTCTATTCCTTCCATTTGTGAGTATCCTTGAGCTACAAGACGAGCCTTGTTGCGGATCACATTACCCTCCTCATCAGTTTTATTGCGAAATATCCACTTTGTGCCGATGATGTACTCACCCTCCAGTCTAGGTACCAAGGTACATACATCATTCCTCTGAAACTAAAGCAGTTCATCGTGCATAGCTTCAACCCAGCTTTCATCCTAAAGAGCTTCCTCAACTTTAGTGGGTTTAACCTGCAACAATTAATAAGAATAAGACACAAAGTTAGCAACACATTTATCAACTGTATGCTTTCTTAGTGTAAGTTCATTCATGTTTCCCACAATAATTTCAGGAGAATGATTCAATTTGATCCTAGAGGAAGGTCCTTTCTCTTCATAGGTTTCAGAATTAGGTGAGGTAGATAAGTCTGTTGAATCTTCTACAACACTTGGAGTATCTGGAGTACTAGGTGATGCGAGCTCTTGTTCAACAATTTCTTGAACTTCCCTGGGCTCGAGAGGAAGAATCTCTTTGGGGATTTCCTCACTAAATTTCTCAGAACCAGAATCTGATGTTCATCAATAACAACATTTACTGTTTCCATTACCTTCATGGTTCTTTTGTTGTATACTCGATATGCCTTTCTTGTAGAGGAGTATCCCAGAAAAATTCCTTCATCACTTCGAGAGTCAAATTTTCCCACATTCTCTCTATCCTTGAGAATGAAACAAGTACTTCTAAAGATTCTGAAATACTTCACATTTGGCTTCCTTCCCTTCCATAACTCATATGGAGTCTTTTTGGTACCGGGTCTAAAATACACCCTATTAACCGTATGACAAGCAGTGTTGATGGCTTCTCCTCACAAGTTTCTAGCCATATTCTTGTTGTGCAACATTGCTCTAGTCATCTCTTGAATAACCATGTTCTTCCTTTCTACTACACCATTCTGCTGAGGAGTAATAGGAGCAGAGAATTCTTGAGATATACCTGATCTTGTACAAAAGGACTCCATATATGAGTTCTCAAATTCTTTACCATGATCACTTCGAATTCGATCAATCTTCAGGCTCTTTTCATTCTGCAATCTTGTGCACAAAGCTTCAATGTGCTCAGGAGCATCAAACTTGGATCGTAGGAGAATGACCTAAGTGTACCTAGTGAAGTTGTCTACCACAACCATGATGTATCTCTTTCCACCAAGAGACTCGGTTCTAGTTGGACCATAAGATCCAGATGCAGTAACTCCAATGGTCTGGATGTAGCACATGTCTGAGTGCCCGGATGTTTAGCTTTTGTTTGTTTCCCAAGCTGACATGGTCCACACACCACATTGCTCACTCTACTGAGCCTTGGTATCCCCAACACTAACTCATGCTTAGATACAATTGAAAGATATTTGTAACTAGCATGTCCCATCCTTTGGTGCCATAGGTCTTCATTTGGTAGACGAATGCTATTGCACACAATATCAGTATCAGGAACCAAGCCATAACAATTGTCTAGAGTGCGAACACCACTTATAAGCTTCTTTCCAAACTCATCCATGACAAGACATTTTCCCTTTGAGAATAGTACCATGAAGTCTTGATCACATATCTGACTTATTCTCAACAGGTTCACTCTCAGACCTTCTACATATAGATCATTTGCAATGTCTAGCAGTCCAGGTAGAAAGATGATTCCCTTTCCTTTAATCTGTGATTTACTCCCATCACCAAAAGTGACATTACCACCCTTTTTAGACTTGAAAACCTTGAAGAGAGATCGGTCTCCAATCATGTGTCTTGAGCAGCTGCTGTTGAGGTACCACAAGCACATGTCCATAACCTTAAATGTGGACTTCATCATGAAGCACACTTCGTGCTTAAATGACAGATTAGTAGGAATGATGTTTTCTCTCATCTGCCTTTTATGAACTAGACCTTTAACTTTCACTCTTCTCAGAAAAACTCCTTTACACATTTGTCAAGCTGAGATATTTTTCAATAGTCATCATGATAGAATTCAAATAACTTTTAGACTTGCATTTTCTGATACACTTAAACAAGTAGAGGTTAGAAAAACAAGATTTATTTGAAAGCAAAGATCTCTTCAAGCCGGTTACAACCATGACAACAGGGGTCAATGGATCACACAGCAAAGATTAACCCTAATCAGAGTGTGCCTGCTCTGATACCACTTGATAGGCCAAGAATATATTGACCCCTTGTGATGAATTAATTGATTAATTAGTCAAGTTTATTAATTAATCAAATTAACATGCAAGATGCGTGGTAGCAAAAACAAATCACCAATTAAACTAAGTATGCAGCGGAAAATAAATTGAAAAGGTGATTTGTTTTTGAATGGGGAAAACCTACATGGCAAAAACCCCACCGGGTGATTTTAAGGCCACCACTCCCGAGAATCCACTATTATCAAAACAAGCGGTTACAAGTAAAGGAATCTCAGTACCTTATACCAACCTACAGTTGAACCCTTACCCCAATACCCAATTGGACTTGTTCTGTAGTGACAAGTTCTCCTTTTCAATGCACGGCTCCCAGTACGTGACTAACCAATTGCGCGGATCCTAGTACGCGACTTAATCACCAACTTGAGAAAGATGTTGGCTGCAAAGTTCTTCAGTTCATCACACGATCAAGATCATGAAGTTGCTTGGTCACAAAACACTATGGTGTACAAAACACAACAGCTTCTTCAAGAGAAAGAAGAACTAGGGCAAACTAGGTTTCCGGTTACACTTTTCTTCACACTTGTGGAATTGTGCTCTTGTGCAACAGTGCGTCACTTTTTACAGCCCTTAAAATAATCCTTATATATGTTTAGGGTTGTGAGAAAAGAAAGCCCAAACATATACCTACAGATTGGATGAAAATCAGCTTGAAAAGCTGAACTTTATAAATCTCAACAAATACCCTATCTGTCGAGCAGCTGTCGAGTCTCGGGCTGAAATAGCTCTCTTAAACCTTGATAGATACTAGCTGTCGAGATTTAATGAACAACACTTCTTCACTTGATTCTTGGATAGACTTGCATGGCTTTAACACTTGAACTTGAAACCTTGTTTTTTGAAGCATTAAACACATCCTAGATCTACCCAAATACAAGTAAAGTGCGTTTTGTCAAAAGATTAGCCAATTACATAAAATAGTGACATATGTTCCTTACATTGAATCACATATGTCCTAACAGAGTAACATATATTCAATATAAATTTAAAGAAAGTGATGTGATGACTTATCTTGAAAGTTCATGACTCTAGCCGTATATCAGTGAACTGATGGTAGTCTAGCAGCATGATGACATAAGTATAGCGGTGGAGAGTCGGTATGCTATGATAAGTCCCTCCATGGTTTGATATTAAGAGAATGTATCACCAAATAAGGATCTAAACTGAGCAGTATGTTGTACTTCCAAGTAAATATGTCAATGTATCAGATGGAGAAGATAGATTAGGTACTGCTGAAGGTTCCTTAAATGGTTAAGCTATACTGCTAGATAAGAACTCTTCCACCGCTAGATGTGATCTTTTCTGGATACAACTGTGAGATGGAATTGTACTGGCCTCATTCAGTCTAGGAGCCTTCTGTTTAAGGTAGTTAGGCCTCATATATCATCATAAGCAACAGTTTATGCTACCATCTTGGTAGCTGGATCTATTCACATTGTGGTTGTGATCTACCGTTGGATGCTTCTTTGTACTTTCTTTTATTTTCTTTTGGATCAAAATTTATTTTCAAACTTATTTTAGGATCATCCTTGATGTCCCTTCAATTTGGCAATGGAGTTCCAATAAGGCTTATGATAGATTTTTTTTTTTTTTCTTTTTTTTTTTTCACATGAGATAAGTTCGTCATAGAGGCTAGTTTCATTGTAATGAGCTTTAGATGGATCAAATAGAGTGAGATTAGTTGGGATGCGTATGGGCTTACCATTGAGTCTCCCCTTTACATGCCAATGATGATATGAGCATAAATTTGTGGAGCCATGGTGGTCCAAGCAAGATATGATAGGCCATGGTTGAATAAATCATGTGGAATCTTGTAAGTGAAATAATAGGACCAACCTCAAGAACCAGCTCTATATACTACCAAGGGTATACTCTTAGACCCCTTCACGTTGGTGTAAGTAATAGCATGCACAATCAATAGGAAAGTTTGGCCAACATGAGCTCTAGTGGTAAGGAAGTGTGTACTAGATTCAACAGTAATTGAAACTGAGGCTTTTGGTGCTGTTCTCCTTGACTCCTTTTTAAGCTTCAATTGTTTAAACAAAATAAGGCCTCGTTGAAGAATGGAGGCAGCTGTTAGTAGCATCATCAAAGTATTGGACATCATTCCCAACATAAATGGCTAATGCTAGCGTGGAATTCCCTTCATTGTGCTGTGACAATGGGTTCCGTTGGACATCTTACCCTTGTGTGAGGTCAATGGTTCCGCTTGCTACCTTTCTATAAAATATATTTCGAAGTGCTTTTAGATCTGGTGATGCACATGTTGATGAAGGCGACAATGTAATGGATCTTGCTTGTCTTTAGAAGTGGGCTCTTGCTTGGTTAGGCTTGTATGGCTTAAGCACCTCATAGGCTACTCATCTATCAAAAGTTGCATTTATCTCCTCATCAGTGCATAAAGTAGGAAGATATTTTACTTATTCACTTTCATTGTCTTTTGTTACTTGATTCTCGTCACTAGTTTACTGCTGGAGATGATGGAAGCTTGAAGAGTGTTCTTTTTAGGGCTTTCCAGCGGTAAATGATTTTACTGATGCAGTTGTCTTGTTGGTTTTTTGGAGCTGCGGAGCAGATCCAAGGGATATCAAGATTTTCCAAGTATGCATGATAATCATTTAGCATGTTGTTGCTAAAGATTTGTGCCTTTCATACTACTCGTAGCAACCAAGAGCAGTATATCTGAGTTAATGGATGCAATCAAGAAGTCTTTTTGGAAGGCTTTTGCTTGGTGTTGTGAAGAGTGATAATGTTGATCTTTTTCTATTTCATGGGGAAAAAAAAATTTTTGAGTAGAAACTTTCAATCATATTGTTCCACGTGGCGATGGAACCGGGCTACCAAGTATATGCATGGTTGGTGAGGGACTTTGAGAATCCCCTTAGACAAAGTTCTTCATTTTTTGTATGAGGACCCATGAATTCAAGAACTTGTTTTCATGTTCTAGAATGTCTCATTTTCACCCATCATAGAGAGTGGAGGTAAGAGCTTCATACTTCTCTAGGCATGGATCGTTGAGTAACTTAGCTTGATATGGTGGCTTATGGACAAAATGACTGGGCATCTTTTGGAAGTTTGTCTCTTTCTCTTTCTCGCAACATAATGAGATCAAAAAGAGTGACAAATGCGGATTATGAGCTTCCTTTATGGGGCATAGATGACTAGGATTGTTACTGCTGGAATTCAGCATCAAATGCGGCTGTGGTACAGGCTGTTACTGCTGAAGTTCAACATTAGGTACAGTTGGCTAGTGCAGACTATTACTGTTGGAGTTCAGCATCAGGTGCGTCTGTATGGTGCAGACTGTTACTGCTGGAATTCAACATCAGGTACGGTTGGATAGTGCAGATTGTTACTACTAGAGTTCAGCATTAGGTGCAGCAAGGTGTAGATTGTTACTGCTAGAATTCAACATCAGGTACGGCTGGAGTTCAGCATCAGGTGCAGCAAGGTGTAGAATATTACTGTTGGAATTTAACATCAGGTATGGCTAGATAGTGTATACTGTTATTGCTGGAGTTCAGCATCAGGTGCAGCTGGATAGTGCAGACTGTTATTGCTGGAATTTAGCACCAGGTATGGCTGGATAGTGCAGACTGTTACTGCTGGAATTCAGCAGCAGGTATAGCTGGATAATGCATATTGTTACAACTGGAGATCATCATCTGGTGCAGCTGGGCAGTGGAGGCTGCTACTTCTAAAATTTGGCATCAAGTGCGGCTGTGGAGTGCTAACTTTGTACTGTTGAATGGCTGATATTTTGAGTTCCTTTTTTTTTTTTTATCATTGCCCACATGATGTTTGGGAAGTCAAGATTGAGACTCAACTTTGGGAGTGGAATATGGCCCAAAGGCTATCGGTGAAGTGTGAAAGACTCATTTTGCTCAAGGTCCGAGTTGCATCCAACAAAGATTATAATAAAGCCTCAAAAAATACCTATCGCAAAGATAAGCTAGCATAAAGGATGGCACACCACGATAAGTGCTTAAATAATAGTCCAGTAGTAAACAAGAATAAGTGCTTAAATAATAGTCCAACGGTGATCAAGAGAAATGTCCAACAGTAGATGTCTGAAAATTAATAGATGTATATGCATAGTAAAAATTATGCACTTCTTTCATAGTCAGTTAATATAAAAGTGGGCCTGTTATAACAAGTACACAAGTGGAAAAATGGTCCAGCAATGAATATGACAGACCTTCTGCAGTAACGTCTGATTAGTCAATAATTGTATTTACATGATAAAAAATCATATAGTTTCTTTATTATTATCAAGTCAATATGAGGGAACACTTCCATAGTATCCAAACATTATGGCTTTCATCATAATAACAATAAACAAGGATTAAATGCTTCATAATTACAAGTAAAAGAGGAAAAAAATAGGATGGAATGAAGGGAGAGAAAGAGTGTCCATCTAGTGCAGCAAATATTTAAACAAGATCTCCATGTGCCATATCATGCCCATAATGATGAATATATGTGTATAGTAAGTGATGAGAATGACTTTATGGAAAGTATGAGTGAATATATGGAAATATGGAAGAGAGATGAAGTGGTGTTTAACCATTTTCGGGTATGGTGTAAAGAGGGGCTGTTTATGACTATTTTAAGGTGTTGGGATTTTCTGAGAAGATGGAATGTGATGTTTATGGGTAAGTGTATATGAGCATTTATGGACTAAAGGCTAGTTTCTGAACTAAGGGACTGACTTATGGGCTGAAAATAGCATGATGGGTAAGGAATTTTATGATAAGCTTGTTGTCTTCCATGAGTTGATGGTAGTTCCCTTTTATAGTGAAGCTTAAGGGATTGATTAGCAAAATATAGAAAGGACAAGGTCTGACAGCAGCAAAATCCTAGAATATATTTTCTGAGATTTGGCCCAAAATGGTGAGACTTGCTTTTTGGGTGTTTTGCTTATTTGGGTAATGCAGCTGGAGGCTGAGATGCTCCTAATCTAGGCATTAAATGTTGGGATTTGGAGATTAATTTTGTCCAATAGGATTAAAGTATGAGGACTAGAGATCTTGCTTGCTACCACTAGAATTAGAACTTAAGAGGGTTGGTTGACACTCCAAGCTAGGTGTCAACCATCGATGCCTCTGCTGTAAGCTTCTGCTGGACACCCTATTATGCCATCCAAACCACTTTTCCCTAATTTTCCCATTTTGGGATTCATGGGCTTGGTTCATGAATCAATTACATACATTTTTAGTAATAAAATAAACTATTTAGTTGAGGATTTCATGAGCTTGGAGGTCTTAGTTATGGCTTGCTTGAGTTGTGACCAAAACTTGGGGAAGAATGGTATTTATTACCCATTAGCTTTAGGTGTCAGCCCAGCCTCTAGTATTGTTCACGTCAGAGTTGGCAGTGGCAGAGAAGCTAATGGGACAGGTGGCCAGCTCCTAATTTGGTTTGGGAGCTTGGTTGCTTCTTAAGATGCTCTCCAGTGGAATGTAGGACTGAAGGGAGTTCTCCAGCTAGGTCAGTTCGCACACATGAGCTGTTTTGGCTGAGATTTCATGTTGGGCTTGGCTATGAGGTCTGAGTATTTTGGTGGGCCTTTGACTTGGTGGTTCTCTCCACTTGAGCCTATCCTTTTGTTTTCTTTTTGTTAGCCTTACAAAATAGACAAATCTACCATATATTGCCATGGATTTTTATTCCACATGGGCTTTAGTTGTTAGTAAAAATGAAATATATTCGTGAGCTTTAATAAATATTTATGATAGGTTTTGGATATTAATTTCCATGGGTTTTAAATAATAGTTTTTCATGATTTTTATCATGGATTATTTTGTAAATGATATTTTCTTTGGGGCTTTTAAATAATGACCTCCAATGTTTCTTGAGAATAATATTTACGATGGGTTTTAAATAGAGGCAATATCCATGGGTTTCAAATAAAATATGGTAACAACCACTATAGTGGAATAATGTGATATTCTCATGGGTTTTTCTATAGATAATCATAATAAGGTGAATAATTATCATGAGTTTTGGAAATAGATATTAAGAATGTATAAGATAAACAGTGACCATGGGTTCTTATATAAATTTCATGGGTTTATAATATGGTATAAATAAAGAAATGTCATGGGTTTAAGATAATCATAACTTTCCATGGACTTTTATAAGATGATAGCCATGGGTTGAGAATAGATAATTGCCATAAATTCCATGAGCTTGTAATATTATAGTAATAGGTTTAAGAACTTAAAGTATTGCTCATTATTGGACTTTTAAGTGAAATAATTATGATATAGTATTTTGCCAAGTATTAATAACCTTGGGCTTTTGATAAAATAGTGCCAAGTAGTTAGCTTGGGCTTTTAATAGTGCCAACATAAATTGGGCTTTTAATATTGCCAATGAGAATTGGGCTTTGATATTGCCAATGAGAATTGAGCTTTTGATATTGCCAATGTAAATTGGGCTTTTGATGTTGCCAACGAGAATTGGGCATTTGATATTGCCATTGAGAATTGGGCTTTTAATATTGCCAATGAGAATTGGGCTTTTGATGATGTTGCCAATGTGAAGAATTGGGCTTTTAATGTTACCAATGTAAATCGGGCGTTTTATAAATAAATTGCCATGGGTTTAAATCATGGGCTTTGCTTATGGGATTTGAATTCCATTGATAAAATTGCCATCGGTTTAAACCATGGGCTTTGATTATGGATTTGAATTCTATTGATAAAATTGTTTTGCCATGGACTTGAATCATGGGCTTTTCAAATATTGCCAAGCATAAGTATTCTTGGACTTTAAACAGAATGGGATGTGTGCATTGGGCTCATAGGGCCGGTTTAGGGCTTAGCTAAATAATAATTATAAAATTGGATAATATATGAGTTTTTTGGGCTTTTTGTGATAGTTTATATCATGACCCAATTTAGATAATAAGATATGAAATATTTGTGGTTAATATAATAATAGGACAAAAAATATTTATAAAAGCCCAATAACTTATTAGTGGTGTTTGAAAATAAATAGGTGGTACTTAAATAAAAATTAGGTGTAAAAAAAAAAATGTACCCTAAAACCCTCTAGCATGGTTATGAGAAATTATTTCGTTAGTAACAAGGTTTTGAAACTATCAAGGAAATTAACATCTCGAGTCCATAAGGCTCGAGTTTTGTGAAGAAATTCGAGCCTTAGAAGCATGAGTTCTGATTGCTGATATGGAGATTTTTGCCACGTGGAATTCTCGTCTCTAAAACTTGAGTTTCATAGAAGAATTTGAAGAAGAAGAAGATCTGAAGAATTTGAAGGCGAAAGAAGAACCCACGGTCTGAAGAATTTGAAGAAGAAAGAAGAACCACGGGAAGAGAAGAACCCACAGGAAGAAGAAGCCACTAGAAGAGAAGAACCCATGGATGGAGGATGAAGAAGAACAAAGGAAGAAGTAGAACCCACAAAGGAAGAAGATGAACAAAGGATAGATCAAGTGAACGCAGAAACTCGAGTTTTAAATACTCGAGTTCCACATGGATTTATTTCCACATTAGATTGCCACCACATGCAACTCGAGTTTTAAAGGCTCGAGTTCTATTTTTGAACTTGAGTTTTAGAGTCTCGAGATGCTAGTTTGTCACATAGTTTTGCAAAGATGACAACTAATTAAAATGTTTAAAAAAATAAAGCTAAATGCAAAGAAGAATAGTAAAAAAACACTTTTTAAAATCTAAAACAGAGAAAGAACAAAAGAGAGCGAGACATTGACAGTCAAGCATTGAGCAAAACCATAGAAAGAAGAAGAAGAAGAAGAGTAAACACTGAAACAGAGAAAGAATGAGAGAGATAGCAAGACAGACATGATGGTTGAGGTTTTAACAATGGTGATAAGGTGCTTAAACTGGTAATAGGAGTCGGGTTTGCCCGTTTCAATTTGGATGTTTATTTTTTAAAAATAAAATTTTAAAATAAATAAGTGATGGGGAAAATTGTGGAGCCTCCAAAACTTATGTGTCACAACATAAAAAAGTCAACAAAAAGCCAAACACTTCGATTTTATAGCATATATAGTTTAAAACAAAACTTAAGATCTACCTATAGGAAAAATATTTTATATATAAAATTATATTTACTAAAAATTATATTTTTTAAAATTTGAGAGGAACATTTTTTTTATGATTTTTTATTTTTATAATTGTCATATATATATATATATATGCTCATATATATGGCCATGAAAAGTTTGTATATTTAGAAATATACTTATTTTAAAAATTATTTCACTTACTAAGAATCGGAATAGCTATTATAACCTTTTAAAGAGTAATAATTATTTCTCATCTTATAGAATAACTATTTATAAGAAAAGACTATTCTATGTAATAAAAATATAACTATTACAATGTATCAAACATAACTTAAATCTTTATCAAATTTCAATAAAGCTCTTGCTTCAATTCATCACACGTTTTTGCTGGCTTTAAGCTTGCATTAAAAATTAAATATTTTATTTTATTTTAAAAATCAACTATACCAATATGGAAGCTGCAACCAAAAAGGTCCCACAATAGTTTTTGAAGTTAGATGCTATTCTAAATTTGTCACGATATCAACCACTCAAAATATATCGTATATTTTCATTAAAAAAAAATTATATATATATATAGATAAATATAAATGATGCCACTTGTTTCTTGGCCAATTACTACCTATACCATTCCAAAAATAAACATCTCCGTCTTTGTAAGTTGTGTTTCTCTCAATCTGCAATGAGAGGGTTTGGTACCTTATTTTAAATTAATTCTCAATCTTATGAGTGTGCATAAATCATATATATTAGATTGTGTTGGGAAATTTAGACTGCGATTGATATAATTAATAAGTTTTAAACCCAAGTTATTAATTAGATTCATTATGAATAAACCTTGTTAAAACAAACAAACATCAATATCATGTCAATATCATGCACAACAGAAAATTAAATAAGACAAAATATGATGACCCAGGAAAACCAATGAAACCAACTAGTTTCACAGTAAAAAAACCTAGGGGGAAACTTTCTCAAAAAGTAATCCACTATAATAAAAAGAAGTTTCAGATCTAGTACAAAATCTTTGTCCCTAGACTTTACAATCCCAGTAGATGAACTTATAGCAGAAATCTTCTACCACTTCAAAACCTCTGAACTCTTCAATATATGAACGCCACCCTTTTGCACGGATCCTAGTACGTGACTAACTCCAGCAACTTGAAGGTGTTGTTAACTGCAAAGTTCTTCACTTCATCAACAATGAAGACTAGGAAGCTCATTGGTTACAAAACCCTTTGACGTATAAACGCAGTAGTTTCTTTTAGAGAATAAGGCACTAGGTCACTTAATGCATATATGACAGCCTTTAAAATAAACCTTATATATGTCTAGGGTTGTGAGAAAAGAAACCCAATACATACACATCAGCTTGGGCCAAAAATTAGATTTGAAAATTCTGATTCCGTAAGTCTCGACTGGAAACAGCTTGTATTGAGCTTCTGTTGAGCTTCAACATTAAATCTCGATAGAAAGGATTCTGTCGAGATTTAGTGAACAACTCTTTCTTTACTTGTTTCTTGGTCAGATCTTCATGGCTTTAACACTTGACTTGAACTCTTATTTCTTGAAGTACTAAACTCATTCTAGATCTACCCAATTACAAGTAAAGTGTATTTTGTTAAAGGATTAGCCAATTACATAAAATATGTCCTTAACGGATTGAATTGAGGTATTTCTCAACCTAATGCAACCCTCTCATGTTGAGAAACTTCATAACCCAACTCTTCATAATTTGGTTAGTTTTGATTGGATCATCAAGTTAAGGCAATTTTCTCAGACATAATATGAAATGATTTTTTTTTTCAAATATTCAGGCTCATTACACAATAAATAATTATAATTTACACAATCGAGCATAAAATTCCAATCTAAGAAAACCAAGTTTCGAAAATAATATAAATTAAACTTAAAAAAAAACTAAAATAAGTTTCAAAATCTAAAATAAATTAAAATAACAAATTTAAAATGTATATATATATATATATATATTTTAAAATTATTAAAATTGTGGCTTGCGTTGGATAACTACTCACGTTTAAAATTGTAACGACCTAAATATTTTAAGCACAATGTCAAATTTAATTAAAAATTCAAGTCTCCGCATACAAATCTCCCAACATACAAATTCAACATCTCTTGTAACAAGGGACTGTGTAATCTGTTCCAGTTTTCTTTCTTCAATAATGCTTTGGCCGCTTGGTCTGGATTCAAAATAATAATAATAATAATCTCCCAACATAAAAATTAAGGCAAAACAAAAGGAACTGAATAGTTGTGCATTCAGAAATGAATCATCATATGCATAAGCACAACGTCAAAATTTTAAAAAGTCAATGAGCTAGCACACTTTAGGTGACCCTACTCAAATTTTCAAATTTTAAGCAAGTATACTTAGGGGTTAACCAAGTAATTTTTTTTCTTGCTTTAACTTTGTCTATTTACATGAATTTATTTTCTTCTTTGACCGGACACTTTTGACCCTTCAAGTATCGGGTTATTTTCATTTTGTCCCCTTACATTGTAAAATTTTCATTTCTACTCTTTATATTTGATTTAATTTTTTATTTAGCCTTTAAATAAAGTTAAAATTTTGAAACATAAATGGCCAAACAAAAAAGCCATACAACTACAATTACATGTCATTAGGCATTTCC